>JARUHE010211771.1:0-13415 GCA_031471125.1 Archaeomysis grebnitzkii | reverse complement strand
TAGATAGATAGATAGATAGATAGATAGATAGATAGATAGATAGATAGATAGATAGATAGATAGATAGATAGAGAGAGGGAGAGAGAGAGAATGTTACAATAGCAGTTTTGCAAATACAAAGATTTTGATTGTTAGTTATTCTTATTTATTAGACTGATTGAATAATCTTAGTATGCATATTTGCTATAATGTTTCAGGTGAAGTGTTCTTATTTCTTACTCGAATATAGTTCCTTCCTAAACTGGATTCGTCCATCATATGAAGAACATACTTGACTAGGACTGTTTTATTTTGATTCTATAGGTTTGAAATAAAATATAAATAAATAGATATATAACAAAATAATAAAAACGAAATAGTCAAATGCTTAAAACTTCTCAAAACGAAAAATTATTTAAATTTTATATTAATCGATTTCCCCATTTAAAATTAATAATTATTTACATCCTATTTGAACATGAGCAAAAATCTGTTAACAATTTCACGTCTATCTCAAAACTTAAAATTAATTGTCATCATTTTTATAATTTTTCAATAAAAGTATCTTCATGGAATGAAAAATAAGTTCAAATAAAAGGAAAGGAATGTTTAGCGTTGGGTTAAGCAATTAAATCAAAATTAAGTACATACAGATATTTAGTTCATAAATAAAATCGACATTTAGTTATATAACATCATGAGTAAAGAGAATAACTTACATTCATATGAATTAAACTAAATTATTTACAATCATTATGAGAAACTTTATGAATATGTTCACAACTAACATCGTTATATTGACACTGCAAGCGTTATATTCTGAACAACAGCTTTCGAAAGTATGCCAGAGTTATCTTGTCATCCATTGAGATTAATCCGCTTTTTCCAGCTTTATATCTTTCTCAGTCGGTAAGTTCTCTTGTTTAATTCCTGTCTCGTCCGTTTCCAAACAATCATCCTCGTATGACGTTGTCGCCTCGTCGAAAGGCTCGTCCTTGATTTGGACAGAGTTCAATGACTCCTCAGAAATGGACGAAACAACAGCATTTCTGGCCTGGTTAGCCATCATATTTGGTTGGAGAATCACTAATCTTTGGCCATTTGTTCCGTCATTCGAGACCACGAGGACGGCTTGAGCAAATTGTGGACCAAGAAGCATCATGGGTTTGTCAGCCCCTTGAGATGAGCTTTGGGCAACCAAAATTGGCTGACTGCCGCGTGGAAGCAAAAGCCTTTGGTTGGCTTGCAGCTTATTGGTAGAGTCTAATGATGTATTGCAAATGGATAGCGGCGTTCCATTTTGTGCAGTGGATTTCATTAGAAGAGGTCGAGTATTTGCAGAAGATGAAGAGGCGATCTGTGTTTTATTTTGGTTAAGTTGCGCATTGTTCAATAGAATCAACTGTCCTCCTACCATGATAGCTGTTTGTGGAACAGATGATACATTTGCTTGAGTTATTGCTTTTGGGCTTGCATTTTCAGTTGTACTATTAAAGCTCACTATTGAATCGGCTTTTGCATTCTTTGGTTGCTCTTTCTTTTTTGTTTCTTTACTTTTGACTTCAATATTAGGCTCATTTGTGTTTTTATTCATTACCAAAGCGGCTTTTAAAATTGAATTCTTAGGTGACGAAAACCTTATACGTGGTTCGTGTGGTTTAGCACCTAGAACTCCAGAAGAGCTATCATTCACTATAGTCTGTGATGGTAAATCATCTTTTTCAGATTTTGAATGATAGAGTTCAATGTGACCAGTAATGCTTGCTTGCGTTGCACAGTAGACACCGCACATTGAACATCGAAATGATTTTATTCCCTGGTGACTTTTCATATGCCTTTTCACCTCATCATTCCTAGGGAAACCTTTATTGCAAATTTTACATTTATAAGGACGTTCCCCTGTATGGAGCCTAATGTGAATTTTGTGCTTGTGCCAATGACGGAACGCTTTTCCACAATATCGGCACTTGTAAGGCTTTTCACCAGTATGATTTCGCCGATGAACAAGCAGACTTTTGGAGTGGGTAAACCTTCTTCCACAGATGTCACATTGGTACGGAGTTTCTTTAGTGTGGGACCTCATATGACTAGTTAGTCCAGATTTGTCATAGCATTTCTTGTCGCAGACGCCACATTCATATGGACGTTCGCCATTATGTATGCGCATATGGATGGTGAAACTGGTCTTGTGGGTGTAGGCCCTTGGACATAAGGTACATTTGTAAGGCTTTTCTCCTGTGTGAACTCTCATGTGTAGAGACACATAGTGTTTTTGAGTGAACATTTTATTGCAAATATTACATTGATATGGACGAGGAACTAAATGCTGGGTCTTTGAGTGTTCTTCCAAATCTGCATACTGATAAAACCTTTTCTTGCACACCTTGCATTGCTTATCAGTACTTGTATGTATGTTCACCGCCTCAGTCACATTCTCCAATCCATCACCATATGCCAGTTTAGAAATGTCCATCGCGTGGACTGTCTGTGGCTCTACACCAGGCACTCCGATGTCATCTTCTTCAATGGCTTCTAATAAATCGGGGTCATCAACTGTTTCGAAATTTTGGTCACTGGCATCGGCACCATTTTCGTGGTCGCTCATCCCAAGTGGATCATCCATACCCTCTTCATTGGATTCATCGAATGGTGTTTCTTCCTTAATGTTGATCATTTCAGAGGTCGACGGCATAAACGATTTTTCATATTCGGTTTCGGACAAATTTTCTTGTTTCACGTCCGTCTCCATAATGCTCGTTTCGCCTTCCAGCTCATTCTCTTCCTGGTCTTCTGAAGGCTCCAATTTGATTTTGAAAGGAGTTTTATTGTCCTCGTCCGAGCATGGGTGACCGTCGAAGTCTTTTTCCTGTGTGAAACTCGAGTTGCACACTGTGCATTGGATGATGAAATCGCCCATTTTTTGTGGATTTATTTATCGACCTGTTCAATTAGTTAATGGCTTAACAAAAATAACTTGACTGGCATACTTTTCAAAAATGTCTACTATTTAGTTAAACATATTGATATTAATTGATTGTTTGTATAGCATGCAAATCATTAGTAATAAAATATAATTAATTCACTTGACTAGAATGACTAGAAAACCATATGGAAATTCTTTACACTTGTTTTACATCATTTTGCATCACGTTTCAGTATTTACAACAGTTGACGTTTTGAGGATTAAAAAGTAGTTAGTAAGATCATGCTGTAGGATGCGTTGTTCAATTTGTTAGTGGATGTTAGTTGTTAGTTTTTGATGCTGAAAAACTGAAGCCATTTTACTTGCAGTGACACTTCAAATGTTGATCGACCTAAATCTTCGTTTTCTGCGCACTTTTTCAGTTCCGTGATGGTAACAGATTTTTCCAGCCCCTGGAAAATTGGCATAGTTTAACATTTCATTTTGGAAAACACTAAACTCGGTATTTTAATACTACAAAGTTTTATATATAAAAGTTACTTATTTAAGAAATTGTTAACAACTGATTAAACTTCAAACGATTATTTTTTTTATTTTTACGAGACAATTCTTATTGATAGAGGCGCTAAATGCAGAGAAAAAAGTTATAAAATTCAGTCTATAAATTTAACAAGTGTCGTTTTTATCCTAGCCTGTAAGTATTTCGGTCCTTATTGCAACATATAATCACACATAAATAAAATAATGCAGAGACAATGGTTTAAGCTTTTTACAAATTTATATTCTTGTCTTTTTTGAGAAGCGGTGAAACTTCAAGAGATATAATTACGTATTACAAACCTAATCACACAATCACAATTCACAAATCGTATTTTCGACCACACTTTTTCTTGACTTGAATCAATTTTTCTTGATTTAAATCACCGTGACACAATGTCATACGGTTATGATTTAATCAAGAAAAGTTTATTTGAACTAAGAAAAGGTGCGGTCGAGAACACATACAAAAAGGTGTTGAAATAATTAATCTGGTTTTAAAATAGTATTATTATGTAAAAGAATTGTAAAACTGAATATTCTGAGATCATGGAATACTTAATGAAAAATGGCAAAATGCAATTTCACTAAGATCCATAAAGCAAGATTTTATTGTATGAAGTATAAGCCTAAATATATTTTGAGAACTTTTACAGTTTAAAGAAAATCAAAATCAAACGTCAGAAATATATTTTTATCAATAAATATTTAATTGAAATTATTTATCGAACTTTTCATTTTTGAAATATTAAGTTGCTAATGAAATGAAAATGGGAAACAAAATTGCAAAATCTGCAAAACCGTTGCACTTATGTCCTAAACTCTTAGGAACTAAAACGGACGATAAATATAACATACAATTAATAAACAAAAGACTCACAATCACGAGGACAAGATTTAATTTCTAAATATTTCGCTATCATCTGATAGCCTCGTCAGTAGAAACTTATTTTGTTTATAATAGAAAACTTGAAAGTTTTTCAACAATATAATGTCTTTAGTTTATCCTTTGTTTACTGTTACACCGTTGTATTATTTTGATAACCTATATTCTTTTAACGTTAAATAGTCTACACTTATAACTTTAAGTTTTAGCCTTTAAGCTCTTTTCTTATGCAAAACAGCCTAGTATGTTATTTTACATTTTAATTTGTAGCTTTTTAGTTATAGCTATAGCCTTTTAATACTTGTTTCTAAGTAAAAAGTTTTATAGTGTGTTTCTCTACTTCAGCTTCTAACCTATAATTATAGCCTTTTATTTATTATTTTCTTTTGAACAAACAGCTAGTCTGTTTGTTTAACTTAACTTCTTAGTTGTAATTATAACTTTCATATAAATACATTTTTTTCTTTGCCTTCTTATATATTCAGCCATGGAGTAAAATCAACTGAGATAAAAAATGAACCAATTAAAACTCAATGGCCCTTGGCAGTGTGTCCAGAAACGAAAGTATTGGCTCAGTGTCTTTGGACACACCTTCGAAAGAATTGATCAGCATTTTTTATTTATTGTGTATTTGTTTTTTGTTTGTTATTTGTTTATGCTATTTGTATTGATGATTGTTAATAATGTTAAATATGATAACACTAATAATAATTTTTGAATAATAATAATAATAATAATAACAATACAACAATAACAATAATACACATACTTATGAAATTAGTATTATTATTATTATTATATTATTGTATTACTGTTGTAAAAATATTATTAACATTATTGTTATTGTTATTTTCAAAATAATTCACCAAGTGACGAAGGTAAAATCTTCAAAATGTTCGAAAAGAAAAGAAGCCAAAAACGGAAGTTGGAGAAATTTGACCTTCCTGCAATAACTGTGATGGAATCGCTCCATCCTCTGTTATTTTCCAACAAAGTTTCCAATCAAAAAATTGCTCACCTTTTTTTCATTATTTTCTACATAATTTTGTTCAATCTTTTTAAACATACAGTTTATTTATTTATTATTTTTTGAACAAATTTTTTCATTATTTTTAAACCTATTTTTTCTTTCTTTTTTATCAATTTTGAACTGCTTTTTTCCATTATTCTCAAACATAACGTTTTCTTTTTTCACTATTATTTAATTTGTTTTTAATTATATTCAAACATATTTTTTTCATTATTTTTAAATAGCCTACAGTGTTTTTTAATTATTTTCAATGTTTTTTAATTAACGAAACATACATTTTTTTCATTTAGTTCAAACATAAATTAGTTTTCATTACCTTCAAACATTTTACTCTCATTATTTTCAAACAGAACATTTTTTTCATTCTTTCCAAACATACATTCATCCACATATTATATTATGCATATTTTAATAAGACTAATAGCACCGCATCCATTGTCTACATAAATTACATTAGAATACTTGACAGTTTGTATGTTTCCCCCAACGATCCGATATCGATCCTGTGAACGCGTGTGCGTACCTTTTGGTGCATTTTTGGTCGCACTGTATTGACAATAAATAAATAAATAAATAAAAACATGCATTTCTGACACTCTGGCTATAATCAAATTATAAATAAAAAACAAAGTTTTTTTTATTTATACAGCCTCAGCGAAAGTGGTCATCTTAAAATTTTATTTGCAAAACAATAACAGTGATTATTTTCAAATTTTCTACTGCAAATTTGTTTTAAATTATCATCCAATGAAGAACTGAAGTCCAAAATGGCAACATACTGTGATTTCAATTAACCCAACGTGGTTCATTTTTAAAATAATATCAATTTTAAAGTCAAGACGATTCAGTTAAATAAGCACTTTATGATTGCTTATATATTGTTTTTGCATCTTTACCAATTATGAATATCCATCTTTCATTTTTTTAAATCTATCTACACTGAAAACGTTAGACTAACTTTTTATGTCCAAGCTAGCTAAATTGAGATAATCAAATTGACTAACCTTTGTCAGCAGCAGTGACAGTAAGCTAAAGTTATTCAATTTGATGATGTCAATTTTGATTGGGCTATTTTCGACATAAGAAGTTAGTCAAGTGTTTCCACTGTAGAATGTATGGGGTACTACATATATAAAAACGAACACATAATCGCGTACATGTATGGGCTCTCTTTTTGTACTGACTAGCTTAAAAATACAAACAGTTGAATAGATTAAAAAACTATAAAAATGACAAATTTATTTATTATAGTTTTATATTTATTTTGTTTATTTTCTTTGTTACAAACTATAAGAAAATAATATTTGTTTATACTATTAATTCTATTTGCTAGGAACTACACACAATGCTAGGTTGCTTATTCTATTTATTGCAAAATACACAACATAACAAGTTGATTTATTCTAATTATTACACACTGTACAACACGACAGATGAAGCTCCATTTGTTCCAACATGTATATGGTTTTAGGTTTACAAGTTTGATGAAAGAAGATAAATCCATTCGAATGTGTGACGTTGAGGTTGTTTTCTTAAAAGTTAAAGTTTGAAAAGGTGCAACTCAAAAAATATTAATTGCACAAACTTACAACTTGCAAAAAACAAATATTTTCCAAACAAAAATGTAGTGGTTTAGAAATTATTTTTTTGTGATTTGATTTACATTCTCTCATCAACCGCCAATGTTATTAATAAAAATAGTGAAGACCAACTAAAAATAATAATAATAGTTCACATATTTACAATAATATTAATTTGTTAATAAACGTACCAATGACAAAACAATATGTTCAAGATAAATAGTATTATTATTATGATTAATAATGAAATAAAAATGCACAGTGCTAATATTACGATACTATCATATTGACAAGAACAATTAAGTAATAATAACAATAGTATTAATATTATTATTAACAGCGAAATACAAAATAAAAAAAAGCAGTGCTAATATTACTAAACTATCATAATAACAATCACAATGAAATAAGAACAACAATAGTATTAATATTATCATTAACAACGACAAAATATAGTAAAATTACTCAAATTAGCATTACTAATGAAAATAATAATAGTAACAATGATAAAATTATAATTAATAACAAAATAATAATACTAATAATAATATTATTCATCTAACCTAATCAGCTATAACTAAACATAGTTTAAGCTACGAAACCAACAATTTAATTTAAACTAATCTAAAACAACTAGGATTAAAACACAAATAAAATAATAAATATACTTTTGAAATGAAGCCGTAATATTTTACATATAATTTAAGCAAATTATAATAAGAATTACATAACATTGTAGAAAATTATATATTTTTCAAGGTTTATAAATAATATATATATATAAATTACCTTCACATAATGGACGAAAATGTCTCGAAGCTATCTGTATTTATATCTTAAAGCAGTTTTTATTTAAAAAAAACATTTTTGTTATTGCGGAAAAATAAATAACTTTTATATATAAATTAAATAATTTAGATGATTTTACGTTTCTTCAAATTTCCAAACACATAAATGAAATATTGTGACGTGCTAATGTAATGTAAGAAGATGATTCTTTTATATAAAAATATGATAATGATATCGTTATTTATTAAAAAAATATAATAAGAATACCATACAGTAATTGTATTTATCATAATGATAATGACGTCATTATTTAATATAAGACTATGATAATGACGTCATAATTTTATATAAAATGTTAGAATGACGTCATTATTAAATATAAAAACATGATAATGACGTCATAATTTTATATAAAAATGTTAGAATGATGTCATTATTAAATATAAAAATAAGATAATGACGTCATAATTTTATATAAAAATGTGACAATGACGTCATCAATGAATATGATGATAAAAATTGGAATGCCCTGCAGTTTATTTTAAAGTTGAATGTTATTATAATTCAAAATTGACAATGCACGTTCTACATCAACTTGAAGATGTATTACAAGTACCCTTATTTAAATAATTAAAATATAACATAACACAATATAATATATATAATATTGTAATACAATGAAGATCTTAATTGCTTGTGATTTATTTATTTGATTACAGTATGTGCTTTCAACTGATTGTTTTGTAAGATTACCCTTTAATGTAACTTTACATATATAACAAAAACTTATATAAATTAAGAAAAAATGGAAGAAAGAACATTAAAATGCTACAAGTATAATATTCAAATAAATAATAATAAGAAAAATAATTAGTAAACAAATAACAACAGCAATAACAATTAGTAAACAAATACATAATAACAATAACAATTATCAAACAAGTAATACTAACACTAATAATTATTAAATACATAATAAACATATTTTACAAAAATGATTATTTCACTAATACTTTTTCTACAATTGCCACTTTATCATTTATTCAACTTTAATCAACCACGAGAGAGTAAGCCAACATGTTAAGAACTCCGTTGTTTAAACGGACACTTTTTGTTACAAAAAAGAATGAAACCAAAATTATTGTTCTTAAAAACACTTTGTAAGTTTCCGTTACACAAACTGAATGGTCGCACCAAAGGGATATCTTTCCTTTAAAGGTTACATACAAGTTTGATTTAAACAAACAAAAAACTATATAACTGAAAATTAACTAAAAAGTATGGAAACAAAAGTGATGTTTCACAATAAATAAAAACCTAACCCATAAACATCTTCAATTGTGTGTTACAAACTTATAACTCATTAGAAAACGATAAATGAATATTTATACAAATTTATTATAAAGAACGAAAAATAGAAATCCGTTGAAATTGTTAATTAACAACATTTAAAACTAAACTAAATAAAAAAGTAGCCATAAAAATGATTCCTTTGTGTATTCCCAGCTGGACTATGGACTTAATTTATCCAGGTTTACAACATCATAAAATCAACTCAAGTTCACTTTTCATTTGTTTTATTCGTCAACTCGATGCACTTAAAGCTGTGATTAGCATTTGCATACATTTAATTTATTTGTTTATTGAATTTAATCTAAATTTATTAACATTTTTGAGCATTATTTGTGTATTTATTAACATTGTTGAGCCTTATTTATTTATTAAACTTATGTTTAAATTTCATAAGATTTTTGAACTTTATTTATTTATTTATTAAATTTAAGTCTAAATTTATTAACATTTTTGAGCTTTATTTATTTATTTATTAAACTTAAGTCTAAATTTATTAACATTTTTTAAATTTAATTATTTGTTTATTTATTAAATTTAAGTCTAAATTTAATAACATTTTTTAATTTAATTAATTTATTTATTTATTAGTTTTATTTCTAAATTTATTAATATTTTTTAATTTGATTTATTTATTAAATCTAAGTCGAAATTTATTAATATTTTTAACTTTATTTATTTATTTATTAAATTTAAGCCTAAATTTACTAACATTTTTGAAATATATTTATTTATTTATTTAATAACATTTTAAATTTTATTTATTTATTTATTTACTAAACTTAAGTCTAAAATTATTAACCTTTATCAATTTTATTTATTTATTAAATTTAAGTCAAAATTTATTAATATTTTTTAACTTTATTTATTTATTTATTAAATTTAAGTCTAAATTTAATAACATTTTTTAATTTAATTGATTTATTTATTTATTAGTTTTAAGTTTAAATTTATTAACTTTTTTAATTAATTAATTAATTAATTTATTGAATTTAAGTTTAAGTTTAATAACATTTTTTAATTTAATTAATTTATTTATTTATTAGTTTTATGTCTAAATTTATTAACCTTTTTTAATTTGATTTATTTATTAAATTTAAGTCGAAATTTATTAACATTTTTAACTTTATTTATTTATTTATTAAATTTAAGCCTAAATTTACTAACATTTTTGAAATTTATTTATTTATTTGTTAAATCCAAGTCTAAATTTAGTACGTTTTTGAATTATATTTATTTATTTGTTCATTAAATCTAAGTTTAAATTTGTTAACATTTTTGAATGTTACTTATTTATTTTTTAAATTCAAGTCTAAATTTATTAACATTTTTGAATTCTACTTATTTATTTATCAAATCTAAGTCCACATTTACTAACATTTTTAATTATATTCATTTATTTATCAAATTTTAGATTTAATTTATTAACATTTACATATGTGTGATATACCATTATGAATTACATTATATTTATTTATTAAATATAAACTTAAATAAACTAAATTTTATTAAGTTTTTTGAAAAGTCATACGCCTAAATGTGCTCAATCTTATAAACAGTTCAGAGTATTCACTGCATAGTTATGAAAATGTACACTGGAAGCACTTGAATAACTTTTGTGTCTAAGATAGTCAACATTGACTAACTTTTGTGTCTAAGATAGCCAGAATTGACTAACTTTTGTGTCTAAGATAGCCAGCATTGACTAACTTTTTTGTCTAAGATAGCCAGCATTGACTAACCTTTGTTAACATTGCAGCACACTATTCATCTCCCTAGGGACAATAAAAGTAAATGAAGTATTTTCAGGAGAATGGTACTACTTCCCAAGAAATAAGAGTCTTAAACAGTTTTGAATTATTCTGTTGGCTATTCTAAAACTTAAAATTAATATAAACAAAATACAAACAGTTCTGTTTTATTTATAAAACCAATTTAATAATTAAAAAGGATTAACTTCAGTTAATTTTTTGGTGAATTGTTTCTTTCTTTTATATTTCAAATAATTTTTTTATTTATCTAAACAAACTAAATCTCAATCAATAAAAAATATATTTCATATAATCTGTTGCAAAATAGTTTGAATTTAGGAATTTCAAATCATATCCCTTGAGTTGTAAAAAACTTCCATTTCCAATTTTCTTAAGTAAAGATAACATCTTATTGAGCTATCTTTGATGATTTAATTATTAAAATTAAAAATTAACTAATAGATATTTAGTTAGCTCGAAAACTAAAGCATCAATAAATATTATTTGAATGAAAATTGAAATGAATTTGAACAAATTAGAAATAATTAATAAATCGGTTGAGATTGAAAAAAAAAATTTAAATTGAAAAGTAAAATGTTTACAAAAATATGAAAAATGTCGATGCTTGAAGAAAGACCGTAAGATCATTCATCAGAAATTTGAATAGCTCATATGTGAAATCTGGAAATCTACATTAGCACTAATTAAAACTTGTCAGTATTCATTAGGTGTAATGTTATAAGTTTAATCTCGAGGTTAGACGGTGAAATAAAAATATTTTGTTATCCATTCGTGTATTTGCCAAAATAGTTTCATTTTTTTCATGAAAATCTTAACTTGTATTTTCTCATGTTTTTTATCAACACTTAATTTGTACAGGTTGTGCTGCTCAAATTCGATTGCGGACAACTTTTTATTCTATTTTAACATAATAGCTGTGTTTGTTGTTCAACCTGGATCGATCTGAATCGATCCTGATTGATCTGAACTTCCGCATTTCTGCCACGTGTATTTTCCTTCATATCAGTGGTTGTGTTAAACCATAGATAGCAAACTTGTTGAGCGTAAGGTATTTTAATTTAATTAAGTTTGCTTTAAAATATTTTTAATAGGCTTTATTTTTCCTAACTAATTTTTAAAAAACGTTGAAAAACAATAAAATGTCTTTTTATCTTATTAGTTTGGAAAAGAAATATTGTTACAAACTATTTTAAAGTCAACTAACACAAATTAAATTGCCCTATTGCTATTGCTGATTTACACAAATAAAATAAACAAATTAATATAACCTACGCTCAATATGTTTGCTATTGTAGATATACACAAAAAACTAAAACAGATTAAAATACCCTACGCTCAATATGTTTGCTATTGTTGATTACACAAAAAACTAAATCAAATTAAAATACCCTACGCTCATTATGTTTGCTATTGTTGATATACACAAAAAACTAAAACAAATTAAAATACCCTACGCTCAATATGTATGCTATTGTTGATACACACAAAAATATACATGGCAGTAACAAATATAGTGGAACGACAAGTAATGAAATCCTGGGTTATGAAAATCTCGAGTAATGGCATATGTGAGCTATGAAATACATAATTTATGAAGTTTTTAAACTTTTTTAAGTTTTTAAGTGGTACGGAAAGTAAATTTTGTGAAAACACTAAACATGACACTTGGAATCGCCAACAATTTAATTTATATTACGGTTTTAATTCAACTTAATAGATAAAGAAAAACTTAAAGTTGAGTGTAAAGCCTTTGTGGTAGCAGTTGACAAGTGTGTGTTTTGTACATAACAACATGGAAGTTGTATCAATTATTTTACCAGCACTTTTTTGGAATTTGATTTGTATATAATATTACTTATATACAGTTGATTTATATAAAGTATTTACTTAAATTTGTTTTTTAACCAAACTTATATTTAAAAACTCGCAGAGTAAATATTTTATGGTTATCCATAAATATGATATTCATTTCTTACGATTAAAATCATAGTAACCTGTCCAGGTGTTCTGTCTTATTCAGATACGAGGTCTCTATGAATTATGAAACAGTCAATACTTCATAACTAAAGAGTTCTATTGTAATATAATTAATAACAATAGGAACACTAACATGTATTGTTAATAATAAGTCAACTAATAACAACAATAATAAAAATAATAACAATGGTAGTAACAATGATAACAATAATAAAGATAAAAATTACATTAATGAAAACAAAATAATAGACATAACAACAATGAAAGTAACAATGATCAAACTAGTAAAACTAACAATAACAAGTACGAGAAAATCTGTAAAACAAAAATTGGAAATATTTTTTTGTAAACATTCAATAATTGGTGTCTAGCCAGAGATTTGAAAATGTAATTAATTCAATAAATATTGATTTTACAAAAAAGTTTACACTTTCTCAATAATCAAAAGCTTAACAATATATGGTAGTACTTAACAAAACTGATTCACTGATCAGTAGCTCTCATGTTTGATAACACCTTGTGATGAGAGAGAGAGAGAGAGAGAGAGAGAGAGAGAGAGAGAGAGAGAGAGAGAGAGAGAGAGAGAGAGAGA
>JARUHE010211660.1:0-13416 GCA_031471125.1 Archaeomysis grebnitzkii | reverse complement strand
GTGTGTGTGTGTGTGTGTGTGTGTGTGTGTGTGTGTGTGTGTGTGTGTGTGTGTGTGTGTGTGTGTGCTTGTGTGTGAGTGTGAGTGTGTGTGTGTGTGTGTATCATTCAACCTGTTAATATGCACATAGAATTATTACTAAAGGGTATATTATTATTGGATACAGTATATTGAATACGTATAGTTATATACACATGAATGTTATTTATATAGAACATAAAATGAACAAACATTATAAATTAGGCTTATTCAGTTTTTTCCAAATTGAAGTATAATTTTTTTCTGATTCTTACAATGCTATCGGTTGTTATTGAACATATTTTTCATTTTTCCGTATAATTATTATTCTTGATTATATATAATTGAGTGCTAAGTTAGTTTTGTTTTACATTTCTAGAAAATATCACACAGATGAAAAAACGGAAATGCTCATGAGTGATCAGTTACACTTGACAGCATAATGTATCATATTATTGTACCGGTAATAAAAAGTCATAATATTTTAATGCTAACTAAAATTCAACTTTAAATCGTAACATTTCATCAAAAGTCGAAGAAAAAAAAACAGTGCATGCGTCTATGGGTTTCCTCCAGTGTTGGGGTTTTAACCCTTTAACGCCTGAATTATTATTACCCTAAGATCTACAATACAATGAAGTTTATATTGAAATAACCCTACAATCGTCACTATTTTGTCCCTACAGGCGTTAAGAGGTTAAACCGATTCACGGACTGTGAACACAGGAGAAAACTTTGGCTCCAGAGGGGGGAAGAGTCTTGAGGGGATTTTATGACCTACTCCACAAGGATAAATTTTATAATTGACTCGTCTCGATTTTAGGTTTTAAGTTTGGTGTAATATTGATCCGAAGGTATTTATTCAATTGTGGTTTTTAAACTTTTGATTTTCAAAGTTTTTTTCATCCGTTAATTAATTAAATCAAGTTTAACTTTGTCATAATCTGCCTTACTAAAGTATTTCATAAAAGGTTTAACCCATCGGGAGTCAGAATTTATCTGTGCAACATAGATAATTATCTCGTGGTTATCTGGAAGTTCTAATAATATATCTGTACAGTATCTAATCGTAGGACCATTTTGGCAGAGATAATTATTATTGGATGTTAAGTATAATTATTTGTTTAACTAACTGTTTCTTAAAGTATATCTGCAAATATAAATAACAATCGCAATTTTTTTTAATTGGATTATTCTATTTTCAGATAATTATGTACAATTATATTTAAAATCCAATGATAATTATCTCTGCCAAAAAGATGATACAATTAATATTAGATAACCCAGTCATACTGCAAAGATATATCATTGGGAACCGCACATAACGTCGAGATAAATATTATCTCTGTTATGCACAGATACTGCGGAGATAAAGCAGATAAGTATGTATGCCGAGCGGATAATTTTCTTAGTTGGAAAATGTAATGGAACCAAAACATAATTGATTCAGAAAATGTGTTCCGAGAAGAATAAAACAAAGTCAAACAAATTGTATATTCATAAAAAATACAATTTATTTAAAAAAATTGTAATTAGTTGATTGTCCCTTTCATACATTTTTTAGTTACCTTTAAATTGTGTATCATGTCGCTCAAAAAATAAGAGTCCTCAATAACTAAATAATTAAGTAAATTAATTAAGTAATTAATTAAGTAAATAATTAAGTAAATTAATTAAGTAAATTAATTAAGTAATTAATTAAGTAAATAATTAAGTAAATTAATTAAGTAATTAATGAAGTAAATAATTAAGTAAATTAATTAAGTAATTAATTAACTAAATAATTAAGTAATTAATTAAGTAAATTAATTAAGTAATTAATTAAGTAATTAATTAAGTAAATTAATTAAGTAAATAATTAGGTAAATTAATTAAGTAAATTAATTAAGTAATTAATTAAGTAAATTAAGTAAATGTACAAATTTTAATTCGTTTATTGGTTATTGTAAAACGTTGAAACATAAAGAAGCAAAATATTGAAAATTCCACTGTATTTATAGGCTTATCGTGAAACAGTTTTGGTGTAATATAAAACACGAATAAATAATGTTTAGAAGAAAACGTAACTAATATCAACAAATATAATTTCTTTGGATAAATGGTTCAAAAATTTTTACTTTTATGTCATGTCTGTGATTAAAGTGATACTAAATAATAGAAATAAAAAAGATAAATATCGAACATAATACAAAAAATATTATCTTTGTAGTATTATGATGGTAAATCAATAACCTACAGTATGATGTTAAATGAATAAATTAAAATAGGATGACAAATTAATAGAATACAGTATGATGATACATAAAAAAATAAACAAGATGGTAAATCAAAAATCAATAAATACAATACGATGATAAAGAAAAAAACTATAATATTAAACATCATTTATAAAAATGTTTTACCATAATGATATTGCTAAGGATAAAATGATAATTACAATGATTATGATTATTATGATGATAACATTTATTATATTTTGATCATGATGATTGGCAATACATATTAAAAGTGAAAACAATAAATGTAAAAATATTATTATTGTTATAATGTATGCAATTATAAAAAAGATATTTATTAGAGAAAATAACCAACATCTTAAATAAGGGCGTTAATTATGTTGAATATTTTAATTAATAATTTGCTCCTATTAATTAAAAGCAATAATTAATTTTATTATTATTGTATAGGTCATAAATATATATTTCGTATTATATTTATTAGCTTTATTATGGATCACATATTGTTTTCTTAAATATGTGTAATCATTGTTGTTATTGTTAATACTATTATCTTTATTAACAATTGATAAAATTACTGGTAATGTTTATACGTATTACGTCTAGATACAAAATAATAATAAACTCAACTTTTATACCACCTGTAAGGAATTGAAACAATTTTCTCAATTAGTTTCTTGTTTGAAATGTTTTTACAGCACTAGAAATAATAAAAACAAACAATAATGAATATAAAGTATAAACAAGGAAAAGGAAATCTAAAATGCAGGAAGGAAAAGGAAACAAAGGATTTATGAAGGAAAAGAGAAACAAATGAAGGAAGACAAAAACAAAGGCTGAAGGAATGAAAAGAAACAACAGAAATGGAAAGAAGGAAATGAAAGAGAAATTGAATAAAAGTGAACCTAAAGGAGTGCATCAAAAAGCCTTAGAGTCATGAAAGCTTTATACAACGACGTTAATAACTTAACACTGTTTGCTTGGAAGTTTGTTTGTGCGTAATGATTTGTTCATTAGTGGGCTTAGGCTGATTGTTTGTTTGTTTGTGCTTAGTGTGTACCATCGGCGGCACAAGTATCTGACATTTTTCAAATCGAAAAATGAAAATAATGAAGTTATTAATTATTAATAACTTTTGTTGTTGTAAATGCCATACTGTGAAAATCAATTATATATTTCCACAGTATGAAATTTACAACAAAAATAAGAATTTTCAACTTCATTATTCTTACTTTTCTATTTGAGAAATGTCAGATACTTGTCCCCCGATGGTACGTGTACGTTTTTTTGTGCTTGTGCTTGTTCAAACGTTTATTTTTGCTTACTGTTTCATCATAAATCTGTTTGGGCTTATTGTTTGTGTGTAAGTTTGTTTGGGCTTATTGTTTTTTAATACATTTGTTTGCGCTTATTATTTGCTTGTAAATCTGTTGGGGGTTAATGTTTGTTTATAAGTGTGTTTAGACTTATTATTTGTTCATATGTTTTTTTGCGACTATTGTTTGTTTCTAAATATTTTTGCGTGTTTTGAAGTGTGTTTGGGCTTATTATTTGTCCATACGCTTGTTTGCGAGTATAGTTCACCTATAAGTTTGTTTGTGTTTGTTGTTTGTTTTCAAGTGTTTGGTTATTATTTGTTTGTACGTTAGTTTGGGCTTATTGTATTTGCTTGTAACTTCATTTGTACCTATGTTTTGTAAGTTTATCTATGAGTAGTGTTTCTTTGCAAATTTACTTGTAATTAAAATTGTAATTTTTGTTTATGTAAATGTACAATTGTATATTTGCCTTTACTATTTGTTTATAATTTGATTTACTGTTTGCTCATAAGTTTGTTTATATATTTTTATTTCTGCATTGTATTTGATTTTAACTTGATTTGTGTTTATTGCTTACTTGTAAATGTTTTTGTTCGTGTTGCTTGTTTTAAGTTTAAATATATCTATTGCAATAAGCACAAATGAACTTATAAGAAAAAAATATATTTAAAAATCAACAACAAAAACCTTACAAGCAAACATGTTTGCTTATTGCCGAGCTTTTGTAGCGAAGCTCTACATACGAGTGACATTTATGATGTCGTTTTCAGCGACTTCAATGTTGTCACATCAACTATAGTTTTAAATTCCATTTTATAAACGGTTTGTTATTCTTGTAAACATAGTAGTTGATGTTTGGTTTGTTGTATTACTTTTTAAACATCGCAATTTTTGTTGATACATTTTATTAGCATGAAATACTGAATGATGCCGAATCATTTGAGCCATTCGGTTCGCGAGCCTAATCAGTTTATTGGTGCTTATGATTTATTTTCACGTTTTTTTGCGATTATTGATTGGTTGTTAATGTACCGTCCACGATACCATTGAGGCATGTTTTGTGTTTTATTCAGTCAGTTTTTAATGCGAGCTAAAATCAATTATATCGTTGAGTAGAATTGATGAACATTGGTTTATTTATTTTCTTTCAAAGTCGAGAAACTTTCCTAATTATTGAACCTAAATTGCGAAATTACGTAACTATAGTTTACTCGGACTATGCTTGTTTCCTTGTTACTTGTTTATAAGCTTATGTGTACTTATTCGCTCATATGTTTGTTCGTATTCTTTATTTGTTTTCACATTGTATGTTTATGTGCGTATCCAATTATTTATATTAGTTAGTTACTTTCATTCGATCCTAGTGGACTATGCTATGGGTACCGTTTCAGCACATTCACCGTCTGACACAGTATTAAATAAATGGAAATATATTGTACAATGTGTGTTTTGACTCTTTTTTTTAAATAAAAAAACACACGTTGAAAGTTTGTTTGTAATGACACATTTTTTTGAAGTATTATCAAAATTTTAATTTATTAGTTAACAAAAACACTCCGAATAAAATATTAATAGAATAAAAAAAATGTAAGCAAAACATTTGGATTCAGGTTGAAAAATGTATGCTTCAAAAATTGTGTACAATTCAAATAAATGAAAGCTTGAAATCAATTTTAAATAAAAACATTGAAATATCTTTCTTGTAAGTTTGTATATAGCCTTAATTTCGACATTTACCACCTATGACGTCAAATTTGGGTTATTTCAACACTATAGCAGGGCATAAACTTTGTTGGGGCTTAATTTACAAAGTGTTGAATATTAAAATATATTTTGACTACAAAACAGATGTTGATTAGAAATACAAGATAGAAACATTTTTGTTTAGGCCCATGTAAAAATCTATTTTAGTTAAAATTTTTCTAGTGTGAAAAAGTCTACAAATTAGATCTATGAAAACAATGTTGTCAACAAAATTTTTTCGGTCTAAGAAGATTTGGTAATAAGTATATACGTCTAAATAACATCAGTGGTGGTATAAAAGAACCTCTTGCGCTAGCACTCGATTCCAGAACGTGACATAGACACCAATCATTAATTTATACATTGCCGCCAAAATTATATTTGAAGTTTTTTAAGCAAATGCTACACTCAGGGCTACAATCAAACTTCTAGGTTGTTCTTTTCTTGAGCAGCAGTGACACAGACAGCCAGCATGTGCGCAGAGACATACACACACACATACACACACACATACACACACACACACACACACCTAGATACACCCCACACACACTTACACACACACATACACACACACACACACACACACACACACACAGACACACACACACACAAACACACACACACACACACATATACACACACACATACACACACACACACACACACACACACACACACACATACATACATACATACACACACAAACACTCACACACACATACATGCACGCACACACATAGACACACCCCACACACACATACACACACATAAATACACACATACACATACACATATACATACACACACACACACACACACACACACACACACACACACACCTACATACATACACACACACACACATACACACACATACGAGCACACACACACACACACACACACACACACACACACACATACATATGTATATATCAACAGTAATTCTGCAGGAAAAGATGTAAGATTAGCTTAGCTTTATAACTTATATACAGTTGCCATGTTTATGTTTTTATAAATTTGAAACAGTTATATGATTACATTATTACTATAATTATAAATAGAAAAATATGTGTAATTTAAAAAAAACCATAAAAAACTGGAAATACTTAGAATTAAAAATCCTAAACTTTATCCTAAAAAAACAAAGATAACAAAAAAGTGGTCCGGACGAAAAAAACGACAAGAGAACGACAACAAATCCGAACAAATGTATAGAGTTTTGCTCCCTTTCCTTACAAGCTCAATAAAAACTTTAAACTTCGTAAACAACAGTTTTAAATGAGAAATAAATGATAAGACTTAAAAGTTCTACATTTTATTATAAACAAACATTTACTAAAAATAATAACAAAAAACATGGTCTGGACGACATTAATCCATAGCTTCAACTAAATGTTGTTCACAGGGTCGATGCAAATAGTTGAAAATGAATTAAAACGTGCAAAAAAATAAAATAAAATTATATTGGTCTTATTAAGTTTAAAAATTTGAAATTTTATCATAAACAGCAAAAGAAAAATGTTTCAAAAAACGAAGAAGACATAAATAATTTTTTGAAATTAAATGAATTATGCGCAATGCAAAAAGAGTTTTAAAATCGTTACTTTTAGTGTGTTATAAGATTGAGGTAAAAAACTTGTTATCTAGTTCATTTAGGAATTTATAAATTTGAAATACTTACTATAGAGTTTCTTTCTATATCCAATTTTAAAGAAGCAAGATTTATATTAATGTAATTTTTACTGTATGATGAATGTGCAAGTAATAGCACATTGTTTTAACATGTTGAATTTTGTTTAAGCATCAAGCAATAGAAAGATTTCAATAAATACAACTTGTAAACATTATTCAATATAGAATGAAAAACAAGAAGGTTCCAAGGACACGCAAACAAAATTCGAACATACAAAACCCACATACATAGTGTATAGCTAAGCCATATACTGAATCTCATAAAAAGGTTGTTCATATTATAATAATTTATAAACATTATAATTAAGTTAAATTTAATTAACAAGGAGCTAGCACCCTGTAATTCTGTAATTACTATTATACTAACACTTTATCTTTCATTTGTTTCCAATAAAATTCTCTTTAAGCCTTCACATTCAAATTTTGGCTTATCATGAATATGATGAGAAATTGGCTTAGTCTAAGAACTCCCAAAATGTCTATTATTTAAAGAAATATAGTTTTTTTTGGCAAAAAAAAAGTCTTTCAAGCAGTTCTTTTATTTAAATAAAGGTTTCTCTAAGTCTTGTAATAAGGGTATCCAACTTTAACAAATCAAAACTATATGACACACATAAAGATAAGACTGTAAATTTAAAAAAATAATTACAATACCTATAATAAAGTTAAACTTTAAATTAGGTCTATAATAAAACTAATCTTTAGTAATACATTGTTAATGCCAAGCCTTATAAACTTGATAATAGTAATTTATGTAAACTTTATAATATGCAAAATTGTATTATTAAAAAACTAGAATATCAAACATATCTAAAGATCTATAATAGCCCCATATTTTTAAAATCAACTTTATCATTGTTAATAAAAACCTAACACACTGACAAATACTAAACTAATATTGAGCTTGATAATACATATATAACAAAGTTAACAAATTAACACATTGAGCAAAATTAAAATATTTTATAAACTATATAATATGGTTGTAAACTATATTGTATGCTTTATAATAATTATATATTTTAGTTAATACAGATAATAAAGAATTAAAACAGAGAGGAAGGCGAAACTAAAGTATATCATAAATTATATGATATCGTTGTAAACTATATTGTATGCCTTATATTAATTATATATTAAAGTTAATAAAGATAATAAAGAACTAAAATAGAGAGTGAAGTAAACTAAAGTGGAGCATAGTTTGAGTTTCAATGAACAGTGAAACCTAAAGTTTCAGCAGCGAGTTAACAAATGGTTTGTTTTTCTTTTGTTTATCTTTCTTAATCTACAAATCTATGGAAATCTTTATTTTCCTAAGCCTTAATAACCGCTAGTTCAAGGACTTAGGAAGCGACCTCACCCACTTGGCGACCGGCAAATTGGTTAGAGAGTTAGCGAGGACTATATAAGCGGAGGATCTCGCCAACTCTTCATATTCGTGTCATACGGCGGGACTCGTCCACACCGCCACCAAAATGTGTCTCCCTCAAGTAAGTATCCGACATTGTCCGGATTTCACAAAAATGTTTTGCGTCAAAAAGTTTTCTTTGGACCTCCACCGAGAAAAGTGAATTAACTGTGTTTATGAGATACAAAAGCAGGAAAGCAAAAAGTGATTTGATACAAGCACGTTTTGCTTGATGTGACTTCTTTATAGTGGGACTTTATTGCAATACCGAAGACAATGAAAAAGTGTTCTTTTTATGTTGTAGGCGGTATTTGTTGTCGCGTGATTTGTTTCAAGCTATTGACTCTTAAATACAACAAATGTTTGATGGTAAACAAAAAGTTTAAAAAAATGTTTCAATTATTAAATATAAAAATAAAACGTGAAACAGTAAAATATTTATCTTTAAGGTTTTCGTTGCTAACCAAAAAATACTTGTTTGGTAAATGTTAAGTGGAACAATGTTTGCTTGCTTGAATATATGATGAACAAAAAGATAAGTTATAAAACATCAAATAATGTTTTCACAATTAAATTGCGAATACGGTTGCTTACTCGTCTTCTACATTGTTTATTAGAAAATGTCAGTTATAGCTTTTCAATATAGTTCATATAATTCATTTAAGCACTTGAATATAAAATTATTCTTTTAAATTAAATAATTTTGTCACAACAAAATAAAAATACTTATTTTTTTTGTCTAATTAATAAAAAAAAGTTTAATTGCTAGATATACTAAAATTAACAATTTAAATCAACTAAACAAAAAACATAAATTGTATGCTTTTATTTTCAAAAAAAATTGTAAACATTTAGTCAACCAAAAACATGCTTGACAAATAGTTAGGTTTGTCAATAATCAAAATCATTTTGATTATTCTTTGTTTTTTAAATAATAAAGTTAAAGTTTGCTTGAATATTATTTTTCATGTTAAATAATATTTTTAAATTTACTAAACTATTTATCAAACTTCAATAATCATTCAAAACATTTCAATTATTTCTTTTATTTTGATTAAAGAATATGAAATAAGTTGAAACAATCGTTTAACTTAAACATTAGTTTTGAACTATGCTAACAAAATTTTTTCTAAGAAAATTATTTAAATCATTTCATTTTTTCCTCTAAAAAGTATTTTGAAACATCTAAATTATTTCTCTCTTAAACAAAAACAAAAAAAAATAGTGAAAACAAACATTGATTTGAATTATTTTGAACTGTTTTGAACTATTCTAACAAAATGATATCTAAGAAAACTATTTAAATCATTTCATTTTTCCTCTAAAAAATATTTTGAAACATCTTAATTATTTCTCTCTTAAGCAAAAAGAAAAAAAGAACATAGAGAAAACAAACATTGATATTTGACTGAAATATTTGAAACATTTTAATTATTTCTCTCTTAAACAAAAACAAAAACAAAAAAAAACAATGAAAACAAACATTTATTTTTGACTAAAATATTTTGACACATTTTAATTATTTCTCTCTTAAACAAAAACAAAAAAAAAACAAAACAATGAAAACAAACATTCATATTTGACTAAAATATTTTGAAACATTTTAATTATTTCTCTCTTAAACAAAAACAGAAAAAACAATGAAAAAAAACATTGATATTTGACTAAAATATTTGAAACATTTTAATTATTTCTCTCTTAAACAAAAACAAAAAAAAAGAAAATAGTGAAAACAAACATTGATATTTGACTAAAATATTTTGAAACATATTAAACAAAAACAAAAAAAAGAAAATAAAGAAAACAAACATTGATATTTGAGTAAAATATTTGAAACATTTTAATTATTTCTCTCTTAAACAAAAACAAAAAAAAGAAAACAATAAAAACAAACATTGATATTTGAGTAAAATATTTGAAACATTTTAATTATATCTCTCTTAATCAAAAACAAAAAAAAGAAAACAATGAAAACAAACATTGATATTTGAGTAAAATATTTGAAACATTTTAATTATTTCTCTCTTAATCAAAAACAAAAAAAGAAAATAAAGAAAACAAACATTGATATTTGAGTAAAATATTTGAAACATTTTAATTATTTCTCTCTTAATGAAAAACAAAAAAAAGAAAACAACGAAAACAAACATTGATATTTGAGTAAAATATTTGAAACATTTTAATTATTTCTCTCTTAATGAAAAAGAAAAAAAAAGAAAATAAAGAAAACAAACATTGATATTTGAGTAAAATATTTGCGCAGGTTTGTATGCATCGAGTGAAGGGCGAGTTTCTCTGCCCTACTAAGCCTCAACCTGTTTTTCACTCGTTCAACCTGTGCAATTATTCCCTCGACAACGATCAATCATTTCTTCGTTGCAATTACATAGGCTGTTGATATCAACGATAATAATAACATAAAGTTATTAATAATTTATAAAAGAAAATAATAACATAAAGTTATTAATATTTAATATAACAATAATAACAACATAAAGTTATTAATGCTTTATAAAAGAAAATAATAACATAGAGTTATTAATATTATATTTAACAATAATGTTGATAATAAATAATAATAACATAAAGTTATTAATACCTTATAAAAAGAATAATAACATAGAGTTATTAATAATATATTTAACAATAATGTTAATAATAATAACATAAAGTTATTAATACTTTATAAAACAAAAATAATAACATAAGGTTATTAATGCTTTATAAAAGAAAATAATAACATATAGTTATTAATATTATATTTAACAATAATGTTGATAATAAAAACATAAAGTTATTAATATTTAATATAACAATAATAACAACATAAAGTTATTAATATCTTATAAAACAAAAATAACAACAGAAAGTTATTAATATTATGTTTAATAATATTATTTATAATAATAATGTTATCAATATTATGCATAACAATAAAAATAATAATGATGAATACATATAAAAATAGTATTAATAATAATAAAATTATAAATAACCATAATAATAATAATACCATACAATTGTTATTATTATATATACGTTAACAACAATAACAATAATCATAACATACACTTATTAATACTCAACATAACAATAATAATAATATTAATGTTAACATCAGCAAATATTCCAAATAAGACCTACCAATTCAAGAACTCACTGAATTCATTTTTTCAAAGTATAATGCTAAAGGACTCATTTTTGTGAAAAATATATTTAGGGTAGTCTATTTTTCTTCAGTTTAGTATACATACTTACTTATAAATAACATTTCATGAAAATGTACCATCTAATAAGTGTATTAAACAATTGATAATAAATTGAGCAGTTATTTAACATTGAATAATTAAAATTATTTCATTCACTGGCAAAATTTTACTTTGGATCCCTATAAAAAAGTACTGAAAGTACTTTTTATTAATATTTCACTTATTTTGTGAAATAGTACTTTACCTTACCTGAAATAACCAACCTAACACAAATCACAAATAAAGGTTAACATTGAACAACCAAAAACCTCCCTAAATTGATAGTACTTTCTTGTTAAAGTTGTTAGATTTGATTAAGGGATCTAAAGTAAAGTTTAGCCCATTCACCTGCTAATGCTAAAGGACTCAACTTATTAAATTTTCTTGGACTCTCTGAATTCAAGAAAATTCATTTGGCACACTGATACATAAGTTATCAACATTATATAAAACAATAATAATAATAACATATAGTTATTAATATTATGTTTAACAATAGCAATAAAAATAAAAACATAAAATTAACCAATATTATATACAACAATACTAATAACAATAACATAAAGTTATTGATTCTATAAAACAATAACAATAATAACATAAAGTTATTAACTTTATGTATAAAAAACAATAACAATATTAAAATTATAGTGATGGAAGCAGAGTCACAACGAATATGATAATAACAACAATGAAATAAACAATAATGCTAGTTATAATTATAATATAATAATAAAAGTATTATTGCTAAATATTAATAATCATATTTTGTAAAATAATAACAACATAAAATAAAACTACCAGCAACAACGATACTAAAACAAAACAATGATAAACTAAGACTACGCATAACAATGACAATGAAATAACAAAAAATAAATTTTTATACCATTTAATAACACAAGCATGGCAAAAAATAAACATTTTTGTTGAAAAATGTTGTCCATTGGCACCTATTAAATAACAACAACTAATTAACATAAACCATTAATGTTTATTAACATCTAATATGCATTTATAAATGTATATTCAAACATTTTTTTTAAATTACAGTAAGTTAAAATTCCATTAAACAGATAATGACAGTTATTTTTAATAACAAGTTATATCTATGTCATTCCTTGTAACCTAAGCGTTACTGAAATAAATATAACAAGTTTTCTTTTTAGGTTATTTGGTAATTGAAAGTATTTTGCTAAAATATCTAATTCTAGATAACGGACAGTTTCTTTATGACATCAATTTCACTTATCTTACTTATTCTTTCATTTCAGTCATTCTAAAAAATAGCAAAGTAACTTACAAAAAATTGTATACACATTATTATTATAAAATTTGCCGAATAATTGATCCACTCTGTATAAAAGAAAGTATAAATACAAAGTAGAAATTCTATTTTTTTGCATAACTTTCATCTAAAATAAACCAGCCTAACAAGTTCACACTTTTCAAAACCTGATTATATTTGATAAGGGTTTATATCAAACTCAAGCAAACGATTTAACGATCTATTTCATCCCGAACTTTAGGAATGTTTTGCAAATTTGAATAAACGTTGAAAGCAAAATTTATTTATTTTGTAGTTCAGTTTTTTAAATTTTTCGAAATTTATATCAAGTTTTGCAAAACATGCGACATTCATAAACTAGAATAATCGCCTAGTCTATACTATTTTCACGCACATATATACAGTATAATACAGTATATATATATATATAAATATAAAAGAATACATATAAATATATATA
>JARUHE010211549.1:0-13417 GCA_031471125.1 Archaeomysis grebnitzkii | reverse complement strand
GCAGATGTTAGCAAAATTTGCCATATAAGGCAAAAAGTGCTTAGCGATAAGCAGCCTTTACCTTATATGGGCATTTTACTAACGTTCGTAAGCAGTTAGCAAAGCATCGAACGCACTCATTCTTTGCCGCTGATTACTGCTTTGCTATCGAATCATTTCCTAACTATAACTATGAATAACTGCAAGATTTCCTGGTGCTTCCAAGCAAGTAAAAGTTACAGTCTATTGTATCTTCTATAAACATTGAACAAGTCTTAAAGAAAACACTTCTGAAAGTTAAGAATGATCCGCAAAAGAACTCTTTTGATAGTTGATGAAGTGAAAATTTGTCCAACGGTTGCTTTTTCCGGTGGTGTTTTGAATGGTCTGCCAAAGAATAACCCTAATTCAAAAGCAACATCAATGTTATGCGTGATGCTGAAATGCTTACACGGTGGACCTAGTGTTTTCGTTTCAGTCACACATGTTCATAGACTGACACTCGAAGTTCCAAAAGGGCACGTCTGTCAGACGAAGTTCTTTGGGTAAGTGTTTATTTTTCTTTGTTTTTTGAAATTGATAAAGCTTATAAACTGGTTGTACATGTAAACAGTATTGTAGTAGTGTTATTTATAACATATGACAACATTTATGACACACTTAAGTATTATTAAACATTTCTTGATAACAAATCCAATGGCTTTCGCTAGCAAATGAAGGAAATAAGCCCTGCATGTCCTTGATAGAGTAGTCCTTGATATATATATATATATATATAGTACTGTAGCTATTTTCATAACTTTTACTCGGTCACAGCCTTAATTCGTTTACGAACTTCCTCTTACTTGCTTAATCAAAATTTTATACAAAATTCTGAGCAATATTGTCTAAATAAAAATGTTAGTTTAAATATTTTTGAAAACAACATGGCCTGGCTTATGACTTAAGCAGTTCCATTAAATATATTATTTTAACTTTTGAGTTAAATATTTTTTTCAAGCTTTCACTCGTCAATAGCTTAATTCATTTACGAGTTTATTATCAATTAATACTGTACAGTTTTAGTTAAAAAATAAAACATTTTTTTACGTTTTTTTCAATTACATGTAAGATGTCTGGAAGTTCAAGTATTATTAAAGAATGCAAAATTGAATATCAATAGGAAAGAATTTATGTTGAACAAAGTAAAACGTTTATTGAAAAGAGTTTTGTTTGAAGAAAACGAATTAAAATTCTCAAGTTGTGCCTCTTATCGTGTTTATCTAATGTAAAGCAAATACCGTTTATTAATTAGCATAATTCATCATATTAATCACATGCAAAAATCTAAGGTTTATTATCGATTTTGCAATAATAAGACTTTGTGCTTTGAGGTCTAAGATATGTATGAATATATATTCTTGAAGATATACAAAATTAATTCTCACAAATTCAAAACATTTATTTTTATTTTACTTTACGAAACACGAGATTGTTTTCATGCAGTCAGTTAAATAATCTAATTTTGTTTTACAAATGATTATATTGTTTTGTACATTACAATCATTTATGGTAAACTTAAGGAAAATAATAAAATTTACGTCTAATCTCCAAAATAAATATTAAAAAATAATTTAATTTCTTATTTGGCGTTACAAAGAGATCCAAGTAAAACTAAGGCCTCCATCTGCCACGCCTTACACAAACTTAAAAGTAGAAATCACAACATACAATATCTTCTCTTACATTCCACTGCTAAAAATATCTTACAGATATTTTTCTACTGCACTTCACAATGAAAAATCCAAAAGATAATTAATCAGGCTTTGCCTTCGTCAAAAATGGAGAATGAATGAATATTTAAATAATGGACCCCATGAACGACGCTACTCCTGGAGGGCATTCAGCACTTAGTGAACATTTCGGATGCTGAAAGTATGATTAAAGTTTCAGACGTTATGTGAATAAGTAAGAAAAAATTAACTTTTTGTTTACTTTTTCATGAAGCACGTTGCTAAAAGTTTGTGTTTTTCTTGCAAAAATTTTGCGAAATACAACAGACTCTTTGCCGAAAAGCTACTTCAACATCTCGACATTCGCACAATTTAAATAAAGAAAAGTAAAGTTTGCTTAAAACCTACTTTTTTCTCTAGAAAATTTGCTTAAACTTTACTTTTTTCTTGCAAAAGTCTTACGAAATATAAGCGTTTCTGTACAGACATGTGACGAAAACCTCACGATATTTCGCACAATTTAGGCAAGAAAAAGTTAGAGGTTGCTAAATTTTTACTTTTTATTTCAGATTACTTGCTCAAACTTTACTTTTTTATTGTCGAAACTTTACGAAATTTAACCTTTTCTGTGCAGACAGGTGACGAGAACCTCACGACCTTTCGTACAATTTTAGCAAGAACAAAGTGAAGCTTGCTTGCTGAATTTTTACTTTTTTCAGATTATTTGTTCAAATTTCACCTTTTCCTTGCCAAAACTTTACAAAAAATAACTGTATGTTTTGCCTAGCTCAATAACAACCATTTCACTTTAAACAAATTAGAACAATATACCAGGCAACATATAACATGTCAAAATTATTTTGTGATTCAAACTACAAATTAAGGCTTTTCAGAACCAAAGCTTCTTCAAATTAATACAAGTTACCTCTTGCAAGAGATAACTTGTATTATTTTAAAATAGCCTCGGTTTGAAAATGCCCCAACTCATAGTTTAAATCAAAAAACAATTCTAACAATACAAGCTACCCCCTGTGCTATTCTAATACCTTTTAAAGCAAAACAACGCCTGTTATTTTGGCGTAATTATCTTAGTTCTCTTGAAGAACTCCCATCTTTTACTTTTCTGGATGCAGCATCGGCTTAAACTGAGCACCCACAGTTATTCTGTGGAACGCCGGCCAGCAAGCTTACTGCCAAATAGAGTTGCCAACAATTGAAATAAAGAAAATAATGTGTTTGAATGAGTTGTATGGATTTATTTTAGTTTTATTTATAGATGTTGGTTAAATTTATCAAAAAATAAATAAGAAATGTATATATATTAACCTATAACAATATTTTGATTATACAGATATATTAAACTACAAAAACAATAATTTTAATTTATAAATCAAAAGTTATCGAAAACGAAGACACAGCCGGTTCATTTAAATACATTCCCGCACTAAGGATTATTGCCAGTTAACTCTAGAAATATAATTTAGAATTTACTCAAAACATTTGTCTAAAGATATAAATATAATTATTTCAATAAATAAAATTTCATTTTACTTTAAAAGTGTTTTCAACAATGAAAATAAATTAGCTGGGTACTGTTACTTTTATTTAATTCTTAAACAAATAAGGATCTTAGCAAAATGTTGACATAGACATTCGGTGCATGAAAGCAACAGACATATGACTTTACCTTTTTTAATGATATGTATATGGCTTTTATCCTGCTCCATATAGGAAAATGTTGACATACGTTCGGTGGCTAAAAGCATGATAAAAGTAACAGATATATGACTCCTTTTTTATGAAATGTATACAACTTTTTTTCTCCTCGAAATATCAAAATGTCGACACATAGACATTCGGTGGCTAAAATATGATAAAAGTAACCGACATGAATTTCTTTTTTCCCCGAAATGTATACGGCTTTTATCCTCCTCCAAATGGCGATATTTTGATACAGATATTCGAGGTCTAAAAGCTTGATAAAAGCAACAGACAATTCTGAACACAACATTTAAGCAAAACAGTGACTTATAGAGGTTTGACTTTGTCACAGCCTAAAAATAGAATGTTTGTTTTCTTCATGCGAGCTATCCAGTCATCTATGGTTAGTATTACATTGTATTAATAACGGCCAATATCAATATTTATTGAAATAGCAGCTTTTCAGATCTCTGGCTAGAGACTAGTAATTTTTGAGAAAACATTTTCTTCTAACTTTTATTTTACAAATCTTTTTATTGTCCAAGGGGTTGTTTTTGTAAGATCAATATTTTTTTAAACAATAGGTTTTTAATTACAATTACAGCATTTATATAGGATCAACACAATAAACATACTCTTTGGCGCTGCACATATCAGTAAAGAACACCCCCCTCCCCAAACAAAAAAAAACACATTTTACCAACCACATAGGGAAATAGCTGCATCAAATTTGGAACAAATGTGTTTTAATATTTTTTTAAAAACTCCAAGGGATCGAACATTCTTTAAATCATTAGGAAGGCTATTCCAAAGTTTGGGTCCTGCCACAAAAAAACAACTTTATTATAAGTTCGAGGAACTTCCAAAGACTTCCACTTGGCAATCTCTGTTACTAAATATTCAGGTGCCATACCTTGGATGCATTTAATAACCATTTTCAATATTTTAAATATTTTTCTGGACCGTTAACCAATGAAATTCCTTTAAAACTTGAGAAATCCGACCATATTTACTGGCTACAGTTTTCTGGATTGTTAATTTTTTGGGAAGATTGATTAACAAACTAAACATGGTTGTATGTTTAATCTATTTTATTTTTAAAGTTTGAAGTAACATTTAGAATATAAGAGAGGATAAAATTAAAAAAATTAAGTGAAATTACTTCCAAGACACTTTGTAAACATTTTTTTTATAAGTCAATAATTTCGAAAGAGATTATATCTACAGACAGGTTTCAGTATTTATTTTATTTGCATATTTCAGAAAGAGAATTTGTTTGATGCCCTTCAAAATGATGTAGAGAAAAATTCTCTTTTGGACATGGAAAAGAATGAATTAATCAACCATTTAAAGGAGGAAAAAAAGGTAAAGTTTCATAAAGGTTATCTGCTGTGCTAACTGTATTCTAATCTATTTCTTATTGCAACATGATTTAACGAATTTTATATGCAGTGCTAACTATAATCTAATATGTTGCTAATTTAAACATGATTTAATAAAGGTTATCTGCAGTGCTAACTATAATCTAATATGTTCCTAATTTAAACATGATTTAATAAAGGTTATCTGCAGTGCTAACTATAATCTAATATGTTCCTAATTTCAACATGATTTAATAAAGATTATCTGCAGTGCTACCTATAATCTAATATATTCCTTATTGCAACATGATTTAATAAAGGTTATCTGCAGTGCTAACTATAATCTAATATGTTGCTAATTTAAACATGATTTAATAAAGGTTATCTGTAGTGCTAATTATAATCTAATATGTTCCTAATTTCAACATGATTTAATAAAGGTTATCTGCAGTGCTACCTATAATCTAATATATTCCTTATTGCAACATGATTTAATAAAGTTTATCTGCAGTGCTAACTATAATCTAATCTATTCCATATTGCAACATGATTTAATAAACGTTATCTGCTGTGCTAACTATATTTTAATCTATTGTTTATTGTAACATGATTAAATAAAAGTTATCTGCTGTGCTAACTATATTTTAATCTATTGTTTATTGTAACATGATTTAATAAAAGTTATCTGCAGTACTAACTATATTCTAATCTATTCTTTATTGTAACATGATTTAATAAAAGTTATCTGCAGTACTAACTATATTCTAATCTATTCTTTATTGTGACATGATTTAATAAATGTTATCTGCAGTGCTAACTTTATTCTAATCTATTCTTTATTGCCAAATGATTTAACATCACACTGCTGAATAGACGCTGAGCCACAGCAGTATGTATAAGTATATTTTTCATAAAAATTAAATATGGCTCAAAATTAAAATAATTTGCTGTTTGTGTTTGTTTCTTTAATATATTTTATGTGATGGTAAATCATTTTTTTCATAGATTCAGTCGAATAAGATAGCATCTTTGGAGCTTGAGTTGCACAACATGGAAGAGAAGAACAATTATTCCAGTACAAAAGTTGCTGAACTAGAGAAACAGGCTATTGCTGTCCAGTAAGTATTTTAAAATGTTTTATTTTTTTCGAGTCATTTGAACTTTGCAATGGTAAATCTTTTATTTATCAATGGTTATTGATTCTGTCAATATATTTATATGTATATATTAATTAATTAAATAATTATGAACAGCTAACTTGTTGCGAGGGTGATGATTTGTATAGGAGAGGCATACAATCTTCAACTTTATTATTGAGAAAAATTTACTTAATTTAAAGAAAAACTTAAAAACATTCATGTCATGGAATTATATCTGTGACATATAGACTTTAATGTTAATCTTGTTACAATATCCTTTTGGAGGGCCTTTGCTCTAAACTTTCAGATCTAGAGTCCACCTAGGTTCTTATAATGCCTGCAGTGTGTTAGGTAGGCTCTTTCTTATTTAATTTACATCAAATGGTCACATATGTTAAATAGATAGGATGTCCATCAAATACCTTATAAGATTTGTATGTTTAAGTTTTAATAAAGTAGTTAAATGGTACTTTTTGTTATTGTTAGATTGTTTATGCACTGCTGTAGAATACACCGTTATAAGAATATTGATGTAAATAAAATTCACATCAATTTAAAAAAAGGGCTTTCCTAACAATAACAAATTTCTCACCAAAATACCATGAAAAAACTTACATGTGAGGTTTTTTCTTTGAGAAATCGCAGGCAAGTCGTAAATCTGTTATCCTAGTAGGGCTCCATCCTCTATGTCGAGGATAGAATGGGTCGTTAACTACACAAAGGGAAATGAAATAAAGAGGACATGAGGGAAAGTAGAGTGAGGCCGGGTGAAATTGCCGCCATTTTAATAACAAGCTAATTTGTTTTTTACATTGAGAGTCTTGCGCATCCGGTGATGAAAAAAAATATTATGACAAAAGTAATTTAGCAAAATCGTTTTTTGACGAGCATGCTGTTAGGTTTTTTTTCCATCGCCGTCAGCGTCATTGTCATTGTCTGCATCTGAAAATAAATTGATGTTAAAAAACTTTGCTTGAGAAGTTAGTGAAATTTAATTAATTGAAGTTATTTGTTTTCACCTTTCAGTTCATTTTTTTGAAAAACAAAACAAACAAAAAACATTTACCGAGTTATAAAAAAAAACTCAAATATTTAGCCAAAGGCCTTTTCAAATTAAAGAGTTAAGTCTACAGAACATTTTGTTGAACAAAATTCGTTTGTCATCACCATTTGAAAAATATTCTACAGAGGGTTTATTTAAACTAATATTTATTGAATTATAGCCAAAAACAGAATTTGTGGAGATAGCCTAGTTTTCAGCAAAAGTTTTTTTTTGAAGAGTTACAAAAATTTTGTCAAGCAAAAGTTGTTTATTATGTCTGTATCTATCTAACACTGCGAGGGTTTTTTTTCAAAACTCTATAGCCAAAAAACAGAATCTTCAGCAAAAGTTTTTTTTGAAGAATTGAATTTTTTTTTTATTGAACAAACGTTGTTTATTGTGACTACCAAAACTCTTTTTTTCATAACTTCAATATTTACCAAATTATAGCAAAAATCAACATGATTGTTTATAGCTAGTCTAATTTTAAAAAATATGCTATAATTTCACCTGCTCTCCCTTTTTAAAAATTATAAATTGGTATTGATTTTGTTTGTACATATCTTATTTTGTATGCATAGTACATAATATTTATAATCCTTCATTTAAACATTAAAAATCCACTGTTTGTATAAAGACAAATTTATAAGGATTTTTATGGAGCATTCCGTTAGGAAAAAGCTCTATATAGGTTTTTTTTCCGTCCTCATCGTCGTCTGCACCTAAAAATCAATTAGTGTTAAAACAACTTTATTTTAAGAGTTAGAGAGAACTTCCATATACAAAAGTTGTTTGTCTTAACTTTCCAGCCAATATGGTTATAAATAATTTTTTTTTAAATTAACATTTACGGAGTTATAACCAAAAAACCCTTAATTTTCAACTCTAAAAAATTATGAGCAAAAGTTTAAAGTTTTTTGTTTGAAGAGTTACAAAAACATTTATTGAAGAATAGTTGTTTATTATAACTATCCAATCAAAATTGCCAGAAGTCATTTTTTGAAAAACCCACCTTAAAAAAGTTATAGTCAAAATCAGAGTTTTTGGACTAAGAAAAAATTTGAGCAAAAGTTTAAAGTTTTTTATTTGAAGAGTTACATAAAATTTTGTTGAACAAAAAATGTTTGTTAGGACTATATAACAAATATTGTCATAAGTAATTTCTTTTGAAAAAATTATATTTATGGAGTTATAGCAAAAAAAACAGGATTTCTGGAAACAGCCTAATTTTCACCTAAAAATCAAAGTTTTTAATTTATTTGATGAGTTAATGAAAATTTTATTGAAGAAAAGTTGTTTATAATGACCATCTAACCAATATGATCACAAGTATTATTTTTTCAAAAAATTTAAAGTTTTTTATTTGAAGAGTTACAAATAATTTTATTGAAGAAAAGTGGTTTATTATGACCATCCAATCAAAATTGCTAGCAGTCATTTTTTTGAAAAACCCACCTTAAAAAAGTTATATTCAAAAACATAGTTTTTGGACTTTGGAAAAATTTGAGCAAAAGTTTAAAGTTTTTTATTTGAAGAGTTACAGAAAATTTTATTGACCAAAAGTTGTTATAATAACCATCTAACCAACATTACAAAAAATAATTTTTTTCATAAAATAAATATTTATTGAATTACAGCCACGGGAGATTGCAGGTCATCTATGGCTAGTTATTTTATATATGTAGGTTTTATTTTTCCGTCATATTTCGGTGTCATCCTCTGCATAAAAAAATCCATTAGTATTAAATAGCTTTATTTGAAGAGTTACAGAAAACTTTCATTAAAAAAAAGTTGTTTGTCTTAACCTTCCAGCTAATCTTCGTTTGAATTTTTATTTGAAAAGTTACAGAAAATATTGTTGAACAAAAGTTGTTTATTATATTATATAAAAAACAGAATTTTCAACACAAGTTTAAAGTTTTCTTTTAAGGAGTTGAAGCAAATTTTGTTGACCAAAAGTTGTTTATTATGACAATCCAACCAATACTACCAGGATTTATTTTTCATCAGTTAAATATTTATAAAATTATAGCCAAAAAACAGATTGTTTGCTTACTTCAGGTGAGATTGCCATTCATCTATGGTTGGTGTTCCTTTAACCTATTTCAAGTCAGATATGAATCTAACTTCACTTCTTTTGAAGTGTTTGTCATCTTTCTGTGAGCCTGGTCAACAAATTAATATTTAATGTTTAGAAGAGCTCTTCAGAAATGATGCGATTGGTTGTGGGAGAATGTTGGTGATGGTTGTTTTCCTGAATTTTGGTATTATAATTCTTTAATCACTTGGTGAAATAAACACATATTGTAAATTCATTATGAAGCTATGAATCGGCTTTGAGGAAGGCTCTATTGTTCCTATTCCTTAGTTAGGATGTGGTGAAGGATAATCTTAAGTATATCAATGGTACCAGTGACCTTTGTTCTGTACTTGAGAAGGTAAGATATGATGGACTGAAGATCAACGGGCAGGGTAAATCGCTGAATGTTCCTGAGTTGAGAGGTTGGTCTCCCAAACATCTTCCCCAGTGACCCGAATGCCAGTGTTTCTACTATCACATTCACTCTATTAGGGGCCAGGTGGTATCCCTCTTGATTTTCGTGGGGTTCCTAGTTCTTTATCAATAAAGTGTGGGTTGGTCTTCATCTTGCACCTTAAGACCCATTTTCATAAAACTAGCATTAAATATTCGATGAAAGCTGTATTTGAGGGCATGCTTGTTTGTTGACAATTTTTCTGAACATACAAAATATTTGAAAATGATTTTGACGCATTGGATGAATAGTAACAAGCGTCATTTTCTTCCTTTGCCTTATATGTAAGCTATAATTTTGCTCACAATTTTTCTGAACCTAACAATCATTTGAATTTTGATTTTTTGACGCATTGGGAAAATAGTAACCTGCGTCATCTCGTTCCTTTGTCTTACATATTTAACTTGTTCACAATTTTTCTGAACCTACAAAATTATTATTGCTGAAATGTGAAAAAATTGAATAATAAAGTGAATAATATTATTTTAATAACATTGATTTTTTTAAAGAGAATAAAGAAAATATTTTTATTTTTTTATTAAGAAAAAATATAAAATAAATTTTAATAACATTGATATTTTAACTAACATTCTAACAGCGCTCTTGCTACCGTAGCTATAATGTGCTGTATAATATTCTATAATAAAAAAAACAAAAACTAACATTCTGGTCAAGTGGGCAGGTTGATTTAGAATGGATGTGACTGTTCATGCCCCTGCTAATGATCATCAAATTTGGCCTGTTGCTTCATCTTGATGTTAATTTAATTTAAAATTTAATTGTAAAGTAATTTCTAGTCATTTCATAGCAGCATTTTCTTTGCTTTGGGTGCATAGTCTTTGGCTTTTCCCAAGAGAACCTTCAATCTGTTCCAGAACTTAGGGGTTTTTAGTGGGTGTAATTTCCACACTGGCCACTAGTTGGTCCTGCTTATTGATTAACTTGGTATTCGTCCATTAATTTTCCTCCTTGGTTTCGGCCTAAAATAAATACATGAAGATTGGCAATTCTTTTAGGTGGAAACATGTTTACTAGTAGAGTCAACGCATATAATGTAAGTCTTAGAATTGGACGACATTATTAGCTGAGGTGTAACCATAGTAAAAATGATTACACCTACAGTTCAAGCCTGTTGCAACCTCATATTTTTATTTATTTTCTTGTTGGTTTACTACCACCCTTTTCTTATGATCTCTCGAGTAAGAACAAGTACGAAGCCAGTTCTGACGTATCAGTAACATTATAGTAAATTACTTTGAATTGACCAATGAGGTCGGAGTATTGGCAACTCTTTTAGGTGTAATCATGTTTACTATGCTTACATGTTAGCATATAAGGTCGTCCAATTCTAAGACTTACTTTACAAGTCAAAATATTTATAAGCTCCATTTCTTGTTTGTTTCAGTGAACAAATACAAATTGAGGTCGAACGTAACATGGAACTGGATAAGCAATTGGAAGAAGAACAATTGAAAGTGCAAGGTGTCAAGGTTGCAAATGAAGGTCGTATGAAGACGATTGAAGAGTTAATCACTCGTAGAAGTGAGGTCGAGGTTGAGGTAATTAATTTATTATATTTTCCCATCCATTGCAATATTTAGTTACCATTGTGGGTGTCGATTGTAATTTTTTTATCTCGACTAACACCAAATACATGTTTTTAGGTCAATGACTACAAATCTAAAATTGAAGAAATAGAAAGAAAAATTGTTGACATCTTGGCTAAAAAATCCACAGCAGAAGAAGAGCTCCAAAAGGCGAATAATTTGAGTGAAAACTTAAAAAAAGAACTAAAAATTGTAAAAGAGGAAGAGAAACAGACAGAATACAGTAGAGTAAGTCTTAGCCTTTTGACAAAAACATTATTTCCACTCTTGCTAATATGATTCAGCTATATTTTAGTTTTGTTGGGGGTTCATTCGTTTGTGTGATGTTTTTGCTGTTATCTTTGGAAATACATATTCTGTGAAACAGGATGTTAGGTTGAGTTTAATAGTTTCAACTTCCTAAATATTTACACACCCAAAACAGCACTTAGATTTTTGCTACCATAATTTCTCTCTCTCTCTCTCTCATAATTCATATCAGGTGGGTCTTCATACTTTTCCATTTACATAGTTAACCCACTTAACTGTTTATCCTACTAGCACTATAAATAAGTGAAATAGTAAAACAACCTACAAAAAAGTTTAGGTTTATTAACATAAAAAAACTAGCTGAAGAGGGGACATAGTAAATTAGAATTATTAAAATAGTTAGTAAAAAAATAAAGAAAATAATTATTTTATGAATGAGGTACAGTATTTTAGCTGTACAAAACTTGTAGTTACTTGTTTTTCTTTAGCCAGTTACATTAGATTAAATTATTTTGTAATAAGATATGTAATTTTAATATAAATATTTCAAAAATGTTTGAAGGCTGCAAAAGAAACATGCTTCAATGAGCTGCAAGCTGAATCCACAAATTACAAAACACAAGTTGTTATGAAAGAACAAGAAGCTTTTAAGAACTTTAATGAAAAAATGACTGTGAGTTTAAATAAATTTTATAATTGTTTTTTTTTTAAATTGTATGTTTCTTCTAAATTTTTGTGTATAGTCTGTTTTCTTTCTGGTGTATGTTATCATTAACTCATTCACATATTAATATTTATAATAGACCATACTATGTTTACAAGGCACGTTCATCATAACTTAGTGGTCAGCACACCGTCTACTAACTAGACCCACAATTGTTGTGTATTGGTGATGGGTGTAAACAAAAAATAATCTTGCTCTTAGTCATTTTAACTACATAAAACAACAATCAAAAATTGATTAAAATTGTTATATTTATGTTCAACCATATTCTATATACTAACAAAGAACACATATATTTATTTATCTTTTTCATAACCAAATAAAACTATACATCCACGAAACATCTTAATATTATTAGATCATCAGAGACAATGACATTCTTGGCTAGCAAGTTCAAACATTTGTGAAACATTTTTTTAAATGTTTTCCCTATACCGGGTGAAGCTCAGGTACTCACACCTTCCACCAATGTTAATTGCCTAATCTACAATAAAATGTTAAAAAATGATTTTCTTCTTCATGATTGTATTTTAACTATTACAGAATTTGTCCAGTTACTTGAGCAATGAGAGCCAAAATTTCTTACAAGAGATGAGTGAGAAGCAAGAATTGATTAATGAAATAAACAAAAAAGACCAAACTTTGAGAGCACAACTCGTACAATTGAAAAGTTACCAAACTAACACAGAAAATCTCAAAGTCTGTTCTTATTTATTTAATTAAAATTAAATTTATTACTATTTTCTTTATTTAAAAATGTGTTCGAACATATTTGATGGGAGCATTTTCAAGTGTCATAACCTGAGCATGTTTACATACTATAATTTGCTGGATAATATGATGTTGTTTTTAGATTATTCTTATCACAGTTTATGTCTTTCAAGCTTGTAAAATGTTGTCTTTTTCATTGTTTATACTTTTTCTAAAATTGCAAGAAAATAGTTTAGAAAACAAAGGATTTTAAGTATTTCTAAGGTTCTAGCTCCTCTCAAACTGTGTAAGTTTATTATCTTTTAAGAACTCCAAACATTTACATTCAGAAATTCATGAACAATTGTTTCAGAATGAACTGCAAAAAAAAGTGGATAAATTAGCTTCAGACAATGCTAGGATGAATAGTTCTTGCGAACAACTCAGGAAAAGCGTAAGTGAATGCATAAATTTATATAGGCACATAAGGTAAAAGCTCTATATAGGTTTTCTTTTTCAGATGTAAAGTTTGGTTCTGTGCCAGTTTTGCCACTCTCCTTCAATCTCATTTTTATCGAGCGTTCCGTTAGGAAAAAGCTCTGTATAGGTTTTAATTTTCCGTCGTCGTCTGCACATGAAAATCAATTAGTGTTAAACAACTTTATTTTAAGAGTTACAG
>JARUHE010211438.1:0-13417 GCA_031471125.1 Archaeomysis grebnitzkii | reverse complement strand
AAAAATTCACATTTTATACGTCCAAGCCAAGGGAATTTCAACAATTGCGAGCACATAAAATGACGACTACCACGTAATCATTCAGAACAATTATAACATTGATTGTCGTATCTTAGTTGATCTGTGGTATGACTAGAAGCCACCCTAATGTAACCTTTGGAACAAACGCCGGGTGGTCCTAATTACATCGGACTAAATAAAATGGTGGCAAACATTAATTAAAGCAAAAAAAAATACTTTTATCCTTATTTAAGGAATATTTATGAAACAAAAATTAATGTTGCATCTTCACTCCATGAAAGTTGATCAAAAGATTTTCTTTGTTAAGAGTCATCATTAAAATTTTTGAATCAAGATATCTTAGGAATTTAGGATACAGGAATTGCCTCACGAATTCATTGTCTTTTGATACATTTATAATTTTAATGAACGACAATATTTTTTATATTCCAAGAATAAATTATTTTTTACACTTTGGCTCATTTTTCATTCTTTTGATATTTATTGTGCTAAATACACACAGACTATTCAGTGATGTGTTCCTCCTGTCGGAACAACAAAGAAAAGGAATGAACAAACTTTAGTGTCAATATGCAAGACAACCAAGTTGGCTTGTGCATTATTTTATCATTGCAATGTAAGGTGGGAATTTATACCAAATTTAAAGCTGTCATTTCTTTGTACAAATGTTCAAAATTTAATCCTCTTTGGTTCGTTTATACTTTATTGTATTTATGTTTAATTGATCTAAGGATGAAATAAAATATGTTTGCAATAATTCTGTTTTTTTAGATAATACACAGTTTGGTACAGGGTTGTAGGTATTCCTTTAATTTTGTATGATGAGTCTTAACCCGCGTGATGAATGATTTTCATCTAGCCTGGTGCAATCAATTTAGAATGTATCAAACTATTATTCTTACAAAAAAAGGTTACCTATGTGTTCAGCAGACGCTACAGTTGAACATCAGTGCCATCCGTGAATAACAGCGTTTTTATTCGATATGTATGGCAGTGTAGTCTCGCTCGTTCATTTATGCCAAATATAATTAGTTAATTAATTAATAATTTCCATGGTTGTTGTACGGCAGGAAGCGCTTTGTACGAAGGGTCAATGTCATAGTGGCACTTTTTGCCAACTCTGTTCCTTTGACTGCAATTCACATGATTATGTTGCGTCTATCAATGTTGTTGTCATAGTTTTCACTTTTCAGTACTATTATTATTGTTAATAATTTTTAAAGTATTATTTTTCATTTTAACTGTAGTATTAGTATTATTGACTGTAATATCATTACTTGCATTAGTGTTGTTATTGTTAGTGTCAATTGTAATATCCTTTTTTTATTGCAATAGTATTATCGTTACTTACAGAGGGTTTTTTCGGACGTCTTAGCTTATATAATTTGAATGGCTTATTTGTTGTTTTCGTTATGACATGTTTTCATTTAATACTTTTGTATATTAGATAATCAATTATAACAATTATAATTTAAATTTTCTTCTGTCATTGTAAGTAAGGTGTTACCAACAAATAATATATAAATCATGGTTGAAAAATATATATTTTAAGTATAAGACACTAAAGTTATAGACCATGTAAGGCTGTAGGCCTTATATTTTTCCCATTTACAGGTATTGGGGCAAATACTTGTTGATATTGGAATTACTTTTCTTTGTCTGCAGTTATCCTTGCTCTCATTACATTGTTGTCTTTGCTGAAATTGTTGGCATTGTCTCTGTTATTCGATTTGTAAATAATGGAATGTCAACATGAGAATTGGAAAATTATTAAAGAGTAATTACTTTAATGCTTATGATTATAATGTAATTTTATTGATGGCAACATGAAATGGGAAAATTGTTTGCAATAATAACAGCATTCAGAGATTAAGGTTAAAGTGAATTATTTCTGATAAATTGCAGACTGTGCAGCCAAGAGCGCTTTAGACTGTTTATTCTTGCGTCCCACCTTAAAAAACTTAGGTCGTAGGTAATTGTGTGCTTATTAAGGAAATGGTTTCTACTCTTAGCACTTATGCAGAGTTTGATTGTTTCCAATTTTTTTTTGTGAAAAAATAGTTATGTGAATGGGTGTTTTAATTTTATTGTATATACCATCACAATTAGTGATTTGAAGATTTTCTAAATATTTTTCATTGATGCTTATTCATATTTATATTTTTTGTAAACTATTTTAAGGTTTGTTTATTTTTGTATGTATCTTAACTTTACGAAGTAAAAACTAATTTGAAAATAATTAATATTAAATAAAAATTTATTTTATTTTATAGTTCTTTGACATAAAATAAAAAAAATATGTTTGATGAAACTTGCAAGAAAAATTGTTTTGCTAAACAATGAATGTATTTATAAAAAGTTTTCTTTGATGTCGGAAAACTTCTTGAAATTAATTTGAAAAGCATCATTTTATTTTCGAATGGTCTTTTGATTAAATTTTCATAATCGTTATATGATGGCCGGATAATAATTAGTAGTGTGTATTACTCTTTATCAGTAGTATCAGTAAGTTCGTATGTTATTATTCAAATTTTAATATAAACACTAGTATAACAATATTAATAATAATTATAGCAATATTAACAATAACACGTAGCTCTACTTAATAAATTCATAGGAAAGTATTTGTTTTATTTCACCACTTGAAATATGAACAAGATTAGCATCAACGGTAAAATAACCCAATCACTAAAGGTTTGTAATATACATTATGACACACAGAAGCATTGAATAGAAAAATAGCGAAATGGCAAAAACACATTAATTATTTGTGTATCTAAATGTGAAATGTTTGTATTTCATTACACTATCTATCAAACAAGTTAAAACTAATCCATAAAATCTGCTCTAAGATTATCTCTCTGTTATAGTGGTTGTATGATCTAGAGTTTAATCTAAATAATTTTAATTGTTTCACATCCGTTATTAAATTTCCATGAGATATTTTAATGTTTTTCAGATGTAAAGATTATTTATTTAATCGAATTTATTTGTTATTTATTAATATTATTTGTCTTGCTTTGTCAACTGTTATGAAAATGTATGAAAACAATTAAATTTATAATCTTCATTTTTTCAAATTGTTTCATATTCAAAATTAGATAATTAGAATAAAATTTGAGTGCAGATTCTAACTAACCGACGAACTCCGGCGTTTTTTTCTTCTTAATCAGTTTTATTGAAAGCAATTTTTTTCTTCATTTGTGAATAAACATTTCAGACAAATGTTGTCGAAAACAATGGCGGTTGCTTATGACTAACAGTGAAATTAAATTATTATAGCCTTACTAATTTTTTGATAATTGCTCAAACTAATTGTTTCGATTTAACCTGTTAGGTTAATTAAGAAATTAACCTCATTACTCGAAGAAGCAATTATTTTGTTTGTTTTTATTCAAGGTTCATTAAAAAGTATCATTTAATAATGTTAGTATTATAAACAAAACATTTTTAATATACAGATAATATGTGAATTAAAAAACGTTGTCCTTTGTCTGTTTATTTTTTAGTTGATCATAAAATTGCTGAAGGCATAAAGAAGACTATATGGAGACATAGATCGTCAATAGCACAAGTGAGGTAACTCTCGTTCAAATAACATAGAGCTCACCTCACTTGTGCTATTGTCGATCCATTTATAAAAGTTAGTGGATATGCATTGCATGTTGGTCTTATCCAGTAAGCTGGTGAGGAATCCATGGAAGGTAGTCCTTCAGAAAAATAAAAATATGTAGAATGTATGAAAGCTTTTGTGTGTGTGTGTGTGTGTGTATGTGTGTGTGTGTATGTGTGTGTGTGTGTGTGTGTGTGTGTGTGTGTGTGTGTAAATTGTACGCAATTAACCAATGGACTTGTTTACATCTACAACAGAGTCGAATGTCCGATTGCAATCAATGTGTTCATCTGGTCTCTGTTTTGTGAAGTGTCGCGATGTCGCCGGGAACAAATTTGTTCCATTGTTCTTCGGTCACCATTCGTCAGTTAAATTATTGACACAATCCGGTCATCTGTCGCTTAATTATTCGTTCACATATTTTCAAAAAACATCGTTTTCCTAAATAAAATTTGATGGTTTTGCTTAATTAGTATTTCACATATTTTGACAAAGCATAATTTTTCTAAATAAAATTTTATGGTTTTGCTAAATTATTCGTTCACATATTTTGACAAAGCATAATTTTTCTAAATAAAACTTGATGGTTTTGCTAAATTATTCGTTCACATATTTTCACAAAGCATCATTTTCCTAAATAAAATTTGATGGTGTTGCTTAATTATTTGTTCACATATTTTCACAAACATTACTTTCCTAAATAAAACTTGATGGTTTTTCTTGATTATTCGTTCACATATTTTCACAAAGCATCACTTTCCTAAATAAAACTTGATGGTTTTGTATGAAATTAATAATGAAATGAAATAGTGGTGTAGAAATAAATATGTGTACATGCAAAACAGATGTTGTTGAATGTGGGTGTATTCAAATGCGCTTTAAAAGTATTTGGATTATTTGCGCCAATCAAAGTGTTTGATTTCAACTTTAAGTAATGTAACTCTTCATTTCTTTATCAGTTTAATTCTGTGTATGAGTTTTGAATTTAAATTTGTATTAATTTCCAATTTTGTTAAATTGTAATCATCGTCATCACATTTTTTATCCCCCTCCCGTTTGATTTTGTCGTGAGGAGAGAATACCATAAAGATAGTACTGAAGTATACGTATGTGAATTACTCTCGAGTGAGGTACGAGTATGTGTCATCCTATGCCATAAAATTCGTTGCAAGTTTCCATCCGATAGTCCTGGAGATAAAGAAGTGACCTATAAAATTGACCACCAGATACCTAACTTGCCAAACTTGGTGTGTGCCTTCAAATAAAAGCCAACGTATGCCAACTGAAATTCTCCCATACGTAGTTTATGTATTACAACAATATTGCTTTTTACTTGAACAGTATACATAGTCTCCTCGCCCGACGCTTCAATTAACCATGTATGTGTCATCAGTGATTATGGTGACTTGTTAATTTCTTTTATTTGTTAGCAACAAGTTTAACTATTTAACATAAAGGTAATGATATAAGTTATTAAAGTGTCGGGTTTCTCGTACAATTACCTTATATTCAAACATTAATTATTTCATTTTTGATGCGAAGTTAACACAATTTTTGTTTGTTAGCCATTGTTTTAATATAAGTAAATGTACAGTACATATAATAGGTAAGTTTCACGTATGGACAGTTTGTACAAAGGTATATGCAACACCCGCCACAGTTAGAACACCTAAACACAAAGAGCGGATCCCGCAACACACATTTCAAATTAGGAAGACATCCAAAAAGCCGACCATCTTTTAAAGAACAATTATTATTTACTTATGAAATGTTACTTTTTGGTTTGTCGCCTTATTTTCCCAAAGGTTATTCGTTCACAAATATTAGAAACTGACTACTATCTAGTGTATGTCCATGGTTTTGATATTCTATTTAGGTATTAAGAATAATATAACAAATATTTTTTTGTAAATGTAAATGTTTACAATTATATTAATAACAAAAAAAAAACTTTTTATAGAAAATATAATATGATTATTATTATTATTAAATCATACCTTTGCTATCAGCTACGCAGTATGCTAGCGTATTAACTTGATTACATGTAAACTTATACAATTATTTTTATAAATTTTTTTACTGTGCTTCCAGTTTCTTTGAAGTTCTAATTAATTAATATGTAGTTGCATAATATATAACATAATTTTTCATAATGCAAAAAATATATACAATATATAATAATATATAATATTATATAATATATAATATTATATAACATAATATAATATAATCTAGTAGAATAATATATTATATACTACTCCTATACAGCGTTTTATGATTAGGTTGTATAAAAAATAACATAATATAAATATTTAATAATGTATAAATTAACAATTTTTTTATTGATATACAATATAAAATTATGATTTATATGACATAATTATAATAAGATATATCAGTATCTGTGTTCCATAACTTCATTGTTTTGGTTCGCAGTGACCCTATTTTGATGAAGATTCCATTTGGCCGTTTTTGCTTGTCAGTCCTTCGATTATGGCAGTGGGTGCATTAGCCCAAATTTTATTTAATCAATCAATCAATCCAATTATAGCAGTAGTAATTAAATTATATTCGTAATGTAAATAGTAATCAATGTGTTTTTGGAAGGATATTACTTATAAAATACCATTTACACAATAGGGCTTTGTAGTTTTTTATCTTCCTTTAATAGAAGACCACTCATTTGTATTACCATAAAGACACAATTAGTATAGAAAACAACCTTTGGTGTACATTCATATCTTTTAATTCATGCAGTTACGTGCCAATTAAAAATAAACAATATTTTTTTCATATAAAATAAAGTTTGAATATTCTGTTGTCTTTCTTTAACCCTATAACGCCTGTAGGGACAAAAGAGTGACGATTGTAGGGTTATTTTCAATGCAAATATAATTGTATTGTAGACCTTAGGGTAATAATAATTCAAGCGTTAAAGAGTTAAATAAGAAATTGCTTCAATTTGCGACAATAGTGTTGAAGAATTATCCTAATTTTTTGCACGTTCTAAATAGGTTAATTAGTTGGCATTCAGGTGTGATACATTATTTGATCTACATCAATGGATGCGAATTAAAGTGTTTGTTCATTCATTTACTCCGATTAGATGACGTGAAAATCTTTCTTCAATTTCTTCTTTCGTGTGCAACTAAAATTATAATTTTTCAATTCTGGAAATAACTTTCTTAAATAATGAAATAAAAAGGGTTTCACATAAATTATATATCAATGAATATTTTAGTATATTTTATGCTTTTTATTTTTTAAAATCCTTTAAAATTTTAAAATATAATCTCAAACCTTGTAAAGCAAAGTTTTCCCCAATCATCCAATGTTGTGTTTTAATATGTTAAACTTATTTAAATATGCTAAAATAATTACTTTTTCCTTTTTTCCATTAAATAATTATGAATTAACAGAAGCAACAAATGTTTAATGCTTTTTTTTATTCATTTCAAAGTTTAAATATTTTCTTTGTTTAAATTAAAAAATATAATTTTCCTGAATGTTGTATTACTTATGCATTGTTACAATGATTTATTCTTATTATTGTTATTTGACGTTTCTATTAAATTCTTTGAACTTTGAACTATTAAAAAATTATGATTATAGAATAATAATTTATGTCAATTTTCCCAATATTTTTTGACAGACTTATAATGAAGAACTTAATCTGAATGATGTTGAAATTCTTATATGTTAAAACTATGTATTAAACAGTTGAAAATATTATTAATACTCTTGTAAATTCCACAATTACATTAGTGAGTGTGTGTGCACGCATTTCACGCGCGCCAGCTGACTTGTTTAAAAACATTCAATGTATTTCAGACGTCCATGTAATAATGAATGACAGTGTATGTAATTTGATTGCATCTGCATTTGGTAGCACAACAATTTAATTTTATACATAAGACTAATGATTTTTTATTTAATGTCGATCAATCTTTCTTATATTTTCTTATTGGTTGGGGATAGATTTTGAGCCTAGTCTTATTTGACCTTGAAGGGTGTAACATAACTTTAAAGAAAAACGAATCAAACAAAGTCAATTAAAATGTATTTTCATAGACTACAACATTTTCGAAACAAAATGTATTCTGTCCAAAATGAACTAAACTCTGCTAGGCTATTATTTTTTATTTATTTTTATTTATTTATTTATTTATTATTTTATTTATTTATTTTTTATTTATTTTTTATTTATTATTAATATTACTATTGTTAATGCAAGAAAAATATAAATATTAAAACCATACAAGTTGAAAGACAATAATCCACGTTTTTCCATCTACGCTTCATTAAACTACAATTGTATACTACATTAATTTTACTTAATTGATTCACAGGCCTTGGTGCAACCACTTGTATTTTTTGTTTTCGAATTTGAAAATTGTGTTTACTTATTCTCGATGTTTCCATGGTGACGTAAGACTTTGTGTTGGCGAAACACTTTCATCCAATCATTCTTTGGTTTTTCTTTCCCAATTTCTTGCCAATTCTTGCATTTAGGGTTCTTTATTCTGTTTGCATGTGAGATGATCTGCACATCAACGCATTTGTTTGACTTCATATTTATGCTAATGATTCATAAAAATACGTGTAAATTGACCCTATTGAATTATCGATAATAAATGTATGTAATAATAATAATCATTATTATTATTATTATTATTATTACATACATTTATTATCGATAATAATAATAATTATTATTATTATTATTACTGAGTCTCTAACTCTCTAACTCCTACGTGGGCTGAACACTGTTCAGGAGCGACAAACACAATAGTTGCGATGGAGCTTCCATGACAACCATTCTCGGGCGAACACAATCATGTGCCACACATATCTTGTCTGATTTTTATAAACAACTTCATTGATATGTTCAGAGAACCTCTTTAAAAATAAGTGGAATATATTTTAGTTATTTCAATTTGTTTTTGCTTTGACTTGTTCAAACATGTTTACACTTAAGGAGTTCCGATTCAATATCAAGTAGCACACACGTGTTTGCAATTAAATTTTTCCAATCAAGCTGATCAATTTATGCTAAATGTGACTAATTAAGGTAATTCTCTAGGGATAATTTACATATTAGAAATTAACACAGCAAATACATGTTTTTACATCATGCAACATGAAAATATTTTCCTTGCCATATAAAATAATATAATATACGCAAACCTTTATTAGCTAATTTGTATACATGCAACTGTAATTTTTGCCGGCGAGCAATGTGGTTTGCACCAATATTTTGATCCGATCATCTTCATTATTATTGTCGAGCGAGTGAAACGAAGTTAAGACATAGGTGTTACTATTCCGTCGTCGTCGTCGTCGTCGTCTGGACATTCAACAAAAGGTTCAAGTTTTTATTTTCTTAATAACTTTTTTTGTTGATATTTTTGCATCAAATTTTTAGAACTGAACAATCAATATGCTTACAATATAATGCAATAGATTTCTTTTTAGATAATTTCTGTTTTTTGTTATTTATGTTTAAAATAAGGAAAAATAACTTGTAAAATATTTTACATTAAAAAAATATTTTTTTTGCTTCAATTTTTCAGAATGTAACAATAAGTATGCATGTATAAATATAATGTAATAGAATTTAAAAAAATATTTTTTTTGTTATTGCTGATTATATTTCTACAATTTAAAAAACAATTACAAGTGTATATTATAAAAATAAATAATCGATCGACATTTAAGCCGCATAGCCGTTTAGGCATAACTAGTTAATAATACAAACTTCAATTAGAAAAGAACAAAAACGTCCTTCTTATATAAACGCATTATTCGTAGTATAGAAAGTATCTATGGTAAAGTTCATTCTTCATAGCATAGAATTATTTTCTGGCAATGATGGTGAAAGACTGTCGACGTTGGCTGTCTACATATTCTGTGCTAAACATCTCAAATGTGAACACTCACTCGATGTCAGTGATGTGGACCACCCTCCCCTCCCAATTTTTGGTATGTGTTAAATGCAGAAAAAACTTCTCAATTTTAATTTGTACACATTATAAATTAATATTCTGGATTGATTATTATGTATGATCTATTCAACTACGTTGCAGTAATTATCGTTTCCTGTAATTCACTTTCATTTATCTAATAACCTATATTAGATTGAAAAGACATAAATATAGATCTTGCATCTCTTTCTTCCGACATTACCGAATTCAAATGCGTTATAAAAACACCTTGTACGAATCGAAAAAGCACAAGTGAGGTAAGTGAAAGTTACCTCACTTGCGCTATTGTCGCTTCCTTTCTATAACCTATAGCAAACCAATATTGGTATGCTGGTTGAATGGGGGAGCGTGCGTGTGCTCTCTCGTGTTTGTTACTAATTTTGTGTTCTGTTCAGCCTCAAGTTGGTTTAATCCTCCAGCAAATGCACCTTTTGAAGGAAGTGCCAATAAATTAAAAATGTTCTAATTAATCTAATTATTATTTATTTGATACAGGGTGGGAAGAAATGTGATTTTAATTTGATATTGTGAATGTAGTAGTTTTGTTGATCATTGCATCATAATGTATGCATCATAATGTCTGAATACTTTAATCCATTGTTTCACTTTGTTTTTTTAGTGGGAATATATTATAAATAAAAACTTAATCTTTCAGTCTTTTAGCCGAGCGAATGAAACGAGAACGTAGGTTTCTAATTGTTTAGTTTATAATCTTTCATTAACCTGAGTTAATTGAATTACTTCGTTGCATTTAGTTCAATTTGTTGTATCAATTTCCATGAGCGAATAGTAGACATTTTTGCTCCCTTAAAGTCCAATTGAAATGTCGCTCTAATAATTCGAATTATGTTGCTTAATCTTATGGAAATTTATTCCATGAAAATAATATCGATACAATTTTTACAAACGTTTCAATTGCGCAAAAAATGTTTTGCTAAACGTTTCAACAGCTGACAAGTAGTTGCAATAAAGGTTAAAATACATTGAGTTCATTATTTGAAACAATTCTTCCTTGGTTATCATTTAACTACGAGCATCTAAACATTTATAGAATTAAGCTTAACTCCCTCGGGGAGTGGTATCGCCATCTTGTTAAGCTGTGTCTGAAAGACAAGCTTCTATAACTTATCTCTAATTGTAGTTGGTGGTGGTGGTGGTGGTGTTGTTGATGGGGCGGTGGATGATTGGTGGAAACAAAATTTTCCTTTTTTCAAAAATTATTTTTTACAGAAAATTTGCTTAAATGAAAATAAAGATCATGACATTCTACACTGGTGTTACTAAGGATTTTTTTTCTGTGAAATTAATATTTATTTAATTAAATCTACTTTTTATAAAGGAGTTTATGAACTCTGCCATCATTTCATCAAATGCATGGTTAACCGACATTTTTATTTGAAGGTTAAGAGAAAAGTTTATTTAAAACAAATGAAAGAACTTTAGATTTAAGGTAGAATGCCCTAACGGTGTTTTTCTTAAAATTTATGTTTCTTTAAATAATAGATAGTTTTATGACTTTGTGAACTCTACCATTATTTAATTAAAGTTGTGGTTAACCAAGATTTTATTTGAAGGTCAAGAGAAAAAATTATTTAAAAGAAATGGAAGAACAGGACATTTATGGTGGAATGCCCAAGAGTGTTTTATTCATAAAATTGATATTTCTTTAAATAATAGACATTTTTATAACTTTGTGAACATGCAATTATTTCATTCTTGGCACAGCTTTTAATGCGTAGAAATTAATCGTACTTGTTATCTTTTGAAATAAAATAATTGAACTGTATTTTTGCCACACGAAGCTAGCATTGCCTTATGAATTGTTTTCCCTACAAAATGTCTTTTTTTTCTTTTTATTAATTAGGGTCCTAAAAACATTTTCATGGACGTTTTAAAAAATTGCAAAAAAATAATAATTAAAATTTTACGTAATTAATTTTTTTATTCAACAATAAAAATAATAATAATAATAATAAACAGGCTTTTAGAAGAATAATCCTAAACTAGTTCGAATTCTTTCTATACCTCGCTCAAGAGGAACCATTGTTTAGAATTTGTATAAAGCAATACTAAATATCCGAAATGACCTAGTATTTTTCAACCCATCTAAGGTTTTGAATATATTTTTGTAAATTATTTTTGGTAACCAGAGTAGACTAAAATAATGCTGTGAATAAAAGGATCTTTGAACTCTATTGCTCTAGAATTTTACTTTGAATAGAAACTTGAATTTGATTGGTTAACAAGTGGAATGATGTAATTATGAATATTGCATCCCTTGCAATATGACCAGAGACAATTTAGAATTGGATTGCATTCCAATTGCAATTGTAGGATCGTTATAATAATTCGATGCGAATTAAATATACAAATAATAAAGTTCATAACGAGAGGACGAAGCAAACAAATAATTTCATGCAATGGGAACAACAATTCTTTTGTTGCAATTCTTCGCTTTCAATAAAGAAAGTTTCTGCCATTCTTGGGCCAATCGAAACAATTCTTTGGAATTTCCAAATTCTTTCCCATATGTGGTTGAGTGAAAATTTAATTAATTCACTAAAGTAATCATTAAATTTAATTGAAACCTAAAAATGACCGAGGTTATGAAAGTTGTGTCGAATGTTTCTTATTGGCGTTAAACATACATAGCATCTATTGGAAACAACTTTAGGATAGATAGTTTAAATTTGTCTTCCTGATACACACTCGCACACGAACGCGCATGCGTACCCTCTCGCACACGCACGTGTATGCGTACCCACGCACGCACGCACGTATGTGAGTACACACATACACACAGTTCTAAGGCTACATTGCTTACAGAAATGCAAACAAGATAAAGTTTGAGCTTGTAAAGTTTTGATCTCGTAGAGCTTTGAATTTTTTTAATTCGACTAAACTTGTTTATAAGAAAATTGTTTTTGATGTTTCTTTAATTTCTTGAAGTATAATCAAAATCGATTTTTTTTCTAAACTTTATAATTCTTTTATAATTTTCATTTCTTTTACTTTTTCATTGCTTTTACAAACATTTATATAAATAATATAAAGTTACTTAAAATGCAAGAGTTTGAAAATAAATAATGTTCTCTTGTCATATATATTTCTTCATGTTAGTCGTATAAATGAAAATGGAATTAATATAAGATTTGTATGGTAGGCCTAATAATTTTTTCTAATTTCAAAACAAAAATCAAACTTTGGTGTTTCAAATAATTGTTAAAAATAGATTAATATAAATTTTAATTTTGATATAGTTATTAAATTTAAAAATACAGTAATACATTGATATTAAATAAATATCATTAATTCAACACCAAAACAATCGACGTTTACAATCATATTCAATAACGTTGCAATAGGAATGGATGGAGTTTGAATACATAATGTGAAATCTTTACTATAAAAACAAAGTTTTCTTAATGTTGGAATTCGGTTTTCTTCTGTCCCAACAATAATTTGAAGGTTAATGCAGAGCTTTCAGTTTAGACAAAAACGAACTTAAGTCATCAACATTGAAATGTTGTTTGAACACCGTTGCTATAAATAAACTTTCAAGTTGATAAACAAAAACATATTTAGCAAATGGTAAATGAGTGTTTGTATAATAACTTCACAGTTGACAAGCAAAAACTTTATTTTCCAACTTTTTTAACTTTGGATATATATACATGTATATATACATGTATATATACATGTATATATACATGTATATATACATGTATGTATATACATATATGTATACATATACTTATATGTATATATATATATATAATTTAAAATTGCCACAATAAGG
>JARUHE010211327.1:0-13417 GCA_031471125.1 Archaeomysis grebnitzkii | reverse complement strand
CAGACATACACACACATACACATGTACAGACATACACACACATACACATGTACAGACATACACACACATACACATGTACAAACATGCATACACATACACATGTACAGAGATACACATACATATGTACAGACATACACACACATGCACATGTACAGACATACATACACATACACATGTACAGACATACACACACATATGTACAGGCATACACATGTACATACATACACACACACACACATGTACAGACATACACACACACATACACATGTACAGACATACATACACATACACATACATATGTACATACATACACACACATACACATATACAGACATACATACACATATGCATGTACAGACAAACACACACATACACATGTACAGACATACACACACATACACATGTACAGACATACATACACATACACATGTACATACATACACACACATACACATGTACAGACATACACACCCATACACATGAACAGACATACACACACATACACATACATTTGAACAGACATACACACACATACACATACATATGTACAGACATACACAAACATACACATGTACAGACATACACATACATATGTACAGACATACACACACATACACATACATTTGAGCAGACATACACACACATACACATACATATGTACAGACATACACACACATACACATGTACAGACATACACACACATACACATGCATTTGTACAGACATACACATACATATGTATAGACATACACACATATACACACACATGCACTCACATATTTACAGACATATACACACATACACTTACATATGTACAGACATATACAAACATATACATACATATGTACAGACATACCCACACATACACACACATTTGTACAGACATACACACATATACACATACATATGTACATACATACACACACATATACATGTACAAACATACACACATATACACTCACATATGTACAGCCATACACACACATACACTTACATATGAACAGACATACACACACATACACGTGTACAGACATACACACACATACACATGTACAGACATACACACACATACACATGTACAGACATACACACACATACACATGTGCAGACATACACACTTATGTACATGTACAGACATACATGCACATACACATACATATGTACAGACATACACACACATACACATGTTCGGACATACACACACATACACTTGTACAGACATACACACACATACACACACATACACATGTACAGACATACACACACATACACATGTAAAGACATACACACACATACACATACATATGCACAGACATACACACACATACACATGCACAGACATACACACACATACACACACATACACATGTACAGACATACACACACATACACATACACATGTACAGACATACACACACATACACATGTACAAACATACACACACATACACATGTACAGACATACACAAACATACACATATACATGTACAGACAAACACACACATACACATGTACAGACATACACACACATACACATGTACATATATACATGCACATACACATACACATGTACAGACATACACACACATACACTTACATATGTACAGACATACACACACATACACATGTACAGACATACACACACATACATGTACAGACAAGCACACACATAAACATGTACAGACATACATACACATACACATGTACATACATACACACTCATACACATGTACAGACATACACATACATACACATACGCATACACACACAGCTACACGAGAAAAATAAGCGCTTCTGCTGCTATCTGCATGCCAACCTATCGACCTTAGCGACCGTTGTCCATCCATTATTATTCAGATCAGTGGTTTAAACGCAGGTTTGCTGGGTTACGAAATATTATTTAACTATTTACTCTAAAAGTAGGGTGAAATAAAACCAGTAGGGTAAAAATACAACTAATAACACAGATTAAAGAACCCCAGTTAGTTAAAGAACTCGGCTTTAGCCGCTACATCACTTGCCCCTCCCAGGGCGTAAATCGGGAAAAGTAGGCACTTTTTAGAATCTCACTCGTTGAATATTTCGTTGTTATTTTAATAAATATATATATGTTTTGATATTCTAAGAAACTTTTACTCGCCACTAGTTTGTGCGTTAAAGAGTGGTTAAGACGGCAAGAGCTTGAGCTTCAGTGTTCAGTCTTTGAAATCACTCTGTTGAGGAAAGATGTAATTATGGATGTTGTTTTATTTTTTGAAACAATTGTTCATTACATTTCTTCAAATATATGAAACCTTCAATTTTGTCTAATTCATGTTTGTATTTTTTCAAAATATTGAGAATAAGTTTTATACAAATTAAAAGTTCAAATAAATATAGATATAAACAAATAAATGAAAAGCCTCTTTGTATTGTGAAGAGGAGGGGGTCACTTCGTCCACCGCGTGACGTAAACGGGTGGGGGCGGAGTTATTGAGAAGGGTGCAGAGCTAGCGGGGGAAATTCCTGTCTAAAAGGGCGTTCTTTGAACTACTGGGTTATTTCCTTATACTGTGCTAGTAGGAAAAAATAATACTGGTGGATTAAGATAATACTAGTAGGGTAAAATAATGTCATAGGTAACGCTTGGATTTTGTTATATTAAACAAACAAATAAAATACTTGTTTGAGGAAACTAATGTAAATTTTTTAATACATTGGTTGCAGTTGACGCCAGCTGCGTTTTAAGCTGCTCCACGTAGCAATTTTTTATTGAGCTGCTTCATGCAATGGCTGCGTTTTAAGCTGCATCACGTAACAATTGTGCATTGAGCTGCTTCATGCAACAGCTGCGTTTTAAGCTGCTTCACGAATTCATTGTTTATTGAGCTGTTTTATGCAACAACTGTGTTTTAAGCTGCTTCACGTAACAATTGTGTATTGAGCTGCTTCATGCAACAGCTGCGTTTTGAGCTGCTTCGCGTAGCAATTGTTTATTGAACTACTTCACGAAACAGCTGCGTTTCAAGATTTTTCAGTCGATTGTATTTATGAACACTCTCAATCCCTCCTGCAGATTTCAAAGGTTCGTAATGCATTAAAATCGGTAGGATGAACCAAGATGATCGACTGAAAAGTGTTATCACGCAACGGTTATATAAAATAACTAGATATGCAGCTAACGTTTACCGCAACCATTTATAAAAACATAATAATGCTTATACAAACCTATACAGGGTGTTCGGGATAAATTTGACGGTTTCATAAGGAAAAAGAAAAAGTCCTTGGTAACTACAATAATTACGAACATTACACTACTGTCAACAAGTTTCACTCAAAATAACCGCCATTACCGGCGATTACAACCTCAATCCGGCCCCGTAACCTGGAGCAAGCAGCTGATGTTATACTTTTCATGGGAAGGGTCTCAAAAACTACCTTAACAATGTCGATTACCTGGGCTTTTGTAGTACTGGCACAGCGATTGGTGTTTTTCTCAACAATAATCTATAGGGGTTAATATCTGGGAGTTCGGAGGCCAAACATTGGGACTGGTGTAGTCGTAAAAATTCGCAGACAACAATTTTTATCTCTGCGACACGTGTATGAGTAGTAGCGAAGGTCTTCATTGAATGCAAGCTTCATGGTGGAGGCTAAAACATTCAATTCACGTGACAAAGCCCGAAATCCGATGTCAGGGTCCTCCAACACTTTCCTCTGCGGATTTTTGACGAATTTTGCTGTACGAACGCAATCAGAACATCTGTTATGCTGCTTTCTTCTAGCCACAGCCTCATAGTCTCCATTGCAATTCTCCAGTTCATGCCTGTTGTGTTTACAATGCTCAGGGAACATTGTGCAGCAACCATAACCTCCTTATTTTGACGGCAGGCGTGGATCACCATGATACAAGTTATTCTCTTCCATGATTCAGGTGGGTTCCAGTCATCTATTTTCATTTTCATCACGTATGTGAATGAATGAGGGTCCAAGCTTACAAATGATGCTTAGTGTGCGTCAATAACTCCAACCAGCATAGAAAAAATACTAAATATTAGTATGTCAAATTTATCCCGAACACCCTGTATATGTATAAATTGGCAAGAAAAAATTGTTGATGTCGCAAATTGGAATTTTCCTAGTTTACACATAGTAATAAGTTTTAGCGCAAAGGCAACATTCATTTAACTAATGGTGAATTCGGCATTACCACTGACCTATATATATGGATTGGCATGCGCATTGTTTTTTCATCCAATATTTACATAATCTTGAAGACGATTTTTTTGTTTACATCCGATCCTCTGTGGAGTTGTTTAGAAAATTGAATCGCTCACATATTTGCCTACAATGGCTTATTGCATTACAATTAACTGCAAAAAAGAGTAAAAAACATTTCATAAGTAAGTCATGATGTTTATTTAGAAAGAGCTTACTTGAAAAAGCTATAAATTATGGTAAAAGCCTAATTTAGATCCCAATAAAAAAGTACTGAAAGTACTGAACATGAAAATTATTAACATATTACTTATTTTGTAAAATAGTACCTTACCTTACCTAACATAACATAACCAAACCTAACCTAATATAAATCACAAATAAAGGTTGCCATTGAAGAACTAAAAACAAGAAAGTTAATCCATGCGAAAAGCCTGTAGTAGAGTCGGCGTTGGATAAACTCAATGAACTGAATTTTCTAAGTTGAATAATTTAATTTTCATTGAACAGCAAAATAAAAAATTGTATACTTAGTCGTTAAAAATTTAAGAATTGTATATTTAATTATTAACAATTTATGAATTAAATTATTTGTCATCAATAATTTACGAATTCAATAATAACCGAAGTTAAAATATTTTTAGATCGACCTTTCTTAGGAATACGCTTGAGCGGTGTTCACAAAAGGTTTACCAAAAATATTGCACCTGACTAGACGCTTTGGCCAATCCATATATATATAAGTCAGGTGCAATACTAATTCATAGTAAATTACATGCATATTTTTAATTTTTACTCACCTGCTTAAATATTCTAGTTAATGACTCTTTAAGTCTGTTTTCAAATATGTCTTATGATAATAACAAACATTAAAAAACATACGCGTGCTTGCTTAAACTTTAATGTTGCGCGGCCTTACATATATTATTGAGCATAACAAAGTAGTTTTGTACTATTTTCATCTACTTAATTGCTATTATTCACCATTAAGTTTTTGTTTGATATTTTTTAGGTCCACATCATAAAGCATGTTTGTATTGTATTGTATTTAAAAAAATAAACTGTTCATTTATTATAATTTGATATAATGCATCCAATAAGCTTACAAAAAAGTTAGTCATATCAACTGAATTTCGAAAATATAGAGATCTGACAACATCAAGTTGACTATTTAATGAATATGACTATTATAAGACTATTATTTGACTAAATTATGACTAACTTAGACTAAAAAGTTAGCCATGTGTTTACAGTGTATTATCGATTTTGCTAGATATAATACCAATGTTAAAATACACTTCATACCAATATTAACAAAACTTATGTAAATAATGAGGCAAACTTATGTTAATCACCAAAAGTTTTCTATAAGTTAACCGATTTAACATTTTTTGAGAACTTTTCAACATGAAAAAGAAACTTTGTCATTGTAGTACAAAAAAAATAATTCTATTTATCATAAAAAGACATAAAAAATATTTTAGTTAACATAAAAATAAATTAATTTAATTTTGTCAATGTAATAAAACTTTGTCGTGATACAATGCAAAATTAAAAAGAAACTTGGGTTACATAAAAATCTTTGTCTTAAGAACACTATTTTTTAACGTAAAAATATAGCGGTCGTATTACAAAAGAAATTAACAACTATATTATTTAACACTAAAAAGTTGACATATCACAAAAAACAATTAAACATTTTTTTAAGATAAAACATTGCATAAAAACAGTAAAACCACAGAATAGTAAAACTATTTTTCCCAACATAAAAAACATTTAAACAATGTTCCTCAACTTAAAAACATTTACACTATTTTTCTTAACATAAAAAACTTCTCCATAAAAAAACATTAAAACAATTTTTCTTAACATAAAAAAATCGCAAAAAAAAACATGTAAACTATAAAAAACATAAAAAACATAGCAATAAAAAAAGATATAAAGAACTTTTCTCAACATAAAAAACATGTAAACTATTTTTTCAACATAAAAAACATAGCAATAAAAAAAGATATAAACAACTTTTCTCAACATAAAAAACATTAAAACTATTTTCTCAACATATAAAAACGAGGCCATATAAAAACCTAAAAACTATCTCAAATGTAAGGTGGTGTGGCTGAAGGATGGTGACGTCATTGACTTCACAGCGCCGGCGTTGAGTGACACTGAACGCAGGAATGAAACCCTTCCCAACGGCAACGTCATCTCGAGCATCCACATCAACCGGTTCTCAAAGACCGACAACGGACAGTACGTTTGCTACATTCCCGGCAACTCAAAAAATCTGCTTTTCAACGTCGAGGGTAATTTTTTATCTATGTAGGATTATGCCGGCAGAAATGGCTACGGTCGGCTGCAACTGCGGATGCGTATCAATCTCGTTTTACACAGCTGTGGTGCGTTGGCTGTGGTATAGAATGTATCACTCGATCGATTTATTGGCAGAATGCTAAAAAAAATTATATTTTAAAGAAGTCGTTGTTTTTTGATCGTTTTTAAGTTTTTATTTCATAAAAACAAATATGGGTCACTTAATTGCAAAGTTATTTTGAAGTAAAACACCTATAAATAACTTACTAAACTTTGGATGAACGAATGGTGTTCATAACTAAGATCAACTGATAAATGTATACCACATCCAACGCACCACAGCTGCGTAACACGAGCTTGACGGGTCCGCATCCACAGCTGCAACCGACCGTAACCGATGTAAATTTGGTCTTCAAGTTATGTCGATTTGTTCAAACCAATTAAAATATTTAAGAAAGAAGACGGAACCTAAAATTCTTACGGCAGAAATACTCAGCCACACAGTTTTTTTGTGGTTTGGTGCGAAAAGATGTGAATCATTAAATGAATTAAAAGTGTTCAACAGTCTTATTTGAATGCTTTCATGTATTAAATTTTGGTGTTTTGGTTGGTTGATTTGTTTAAAGACGTTCTACCCTACAGGATTATTGGGACTAGGATCATAGGCGATACTTAACCACTAAAAAATATATATGAATGTACCCCCTATCCTCTGAGCTGCTATTTAGCAACCCAAAGGGAAGAGTGAGGCTCTCCTTAACATGCTGCCTGTTACAGCGACACGTAAGAAGTCTTTATAACCTCGCCCTTCAAGGCTGTGTTTACATACAGACTATACTTTAATAAAACTAATTGTTATAATTAACAAAATTATTGTTTTGTGTTCATCATCAGCAGGATTTGGTTTTCTAGAGTTTTGCCATTGTAATCCCAAGTTAATCTGTTGATTATGCAATTATTATGTATCATCTTGTAATCCCAAGTTAATCTGTTGATTATGTAATTATTATGTATCATCTTGTAAAACAAAAGTTAAATAATTGAACAAAAAACATTTTTTTATTTTCTTAGGTCGCCCTCCTAGACTACTCGGCATCAAAGGAGGACACTTTACGGTCGGGGGAGAAATTGTGCTGAGTTGCTGCACGCAATACGAACCCTCACATGACGTCAGTAATCTCCAACATTTCCAAGATTTAAAAAAAATAATGTTCAGAAAATTAACTTTTTCTTAAAATCATTTTTTTTAAACTTTTCAAAAAAATAATGTTAGAAAATTAACTTTTTCTTAAAATCTTTTAAAAAATCAATCTCTAGATATTAACTTTTTTTCAACTTTTCAAAAAATAATGTTTAGAAAATTAACTTTTTCTTAAAAACTTTTGAAAATCAATCTCTAGAAATTAACTATTTTTCAAACTTTTCAAAAAAAAATGTTTAGAAAATTAACTTTTTCTTAAAAACTTTTGAAAAATCAATCTCTAGAAATTAACTTTTTTTCAACTTTTCAAAAAATAATGTTTAGAAAATTAACTGTTTCTTAAAAACTTTTGAAAATTCAATCTCTAGAAATTAACTATTTTTCAAACTTTTCAAAAAATAATGTCTAGAAAATTATTTTTTGTTTGAAAACATTTAAAAATGTTTAGAAGTAACTTTTGTTTCAAACTTGTGGTAAAAAATATTTAAAGTTAACTTTTTCTTAATTTTTTAAAAAAGTAATATATAAAAACTAATTTTGTTTTAAAGTTTGTAATAACTATATTTAGAAAATTACTTCTTGTTTTTTATGAAAATTTTTTGAAAGAACAATTTATGCAGGACTCCAAAATTGAATGGAGGTTTGAAGACAAATCCTTCAGTCGTGATTGGTTGACCAACAACAACACAGTGAAGGAAGCTCGAAACGTCACTTGCTACTATGTGCAGATATTTGAGGTGTCCAAACAGAACTCGGGTGTCTACAGCTGCATCACCAGATTTGGAACAGCTTCTATGGTCATAGTTGAGAAAGGTATTGGTAATAGTCATAAATGTTTAAGAAGCCGATCTATCTCCTTTATACATGAGGGTGATTTTCGATTACATTTCTTTCAGTTCTTACCACAACTTCTACTACCACAACGCCAGCGACAACAACCTCTTCATCATCAACAACGTCCACACAAACTGTGACGTCATCTACTCGTGAACCTTATGACGTCATCGATATCGGAACTTTTCTCGATGGAAATGAAACAAATATCGGGCAGAACGAAAGTGCTTCAGATGGAAGTTCGAACCGAACTGAATATTTGGACTACATCAACAACGTTTCAGGTGAGGTCGGAAATCTTTAGCGAAACAATTGTATAAGGAACTTAAAAAATGAATGAATTGGTGAAAATTCAGTTTTAATATGCATCAACGATCGTTATGTCGGGTATGGATTAATATGTGTGTGTGTTTTGACATAATAATAATTCGATAATTTTTTGTTTTAGATGACGTTTGGATAGAGAGGTCTGACATAAATGCGACCATTCCAGTAGATTTGGGTGGCTCTGTTACTCTCCAATGTGTTGTTCACGGCTCTCCACAAGTTAGTGTTTGGTGAATAATTTCTCTCGAAGCTTTATTGAGAAAACTGAAACATTTAGTCTTATTATACTGTTATTATATATACACTTACCTATAAGAAAAACTTGTTTATTTTTCCAGGAAGTGGTGATTTGGCAAAAAGATGACATATTGATATCTGCTGGATTTATAAAAGTTGTCTTAAATAAGCGGTTAAGTGTGAAAGTGAGGCTTGAAAATGGAGTCCAATACCATAACATTGTTCTGTCGAACCTCAAAAGTGAGGATCTGGGAGATTATTTTTGTTTTATTTACAAAAAAGGACAATCGGGCACAATTAAGAAATTCTTTCATGTTAGCCTCAACGAGGAACATGTTCAGCCTTTGGAAAATGACATTGGTGTTTCTCAAGAGGGAAATGACTTGGCAGTTTCTTCCAACGAAACTACTCATGGTACCGCGTCTATTGTGGGGAACAATGACTCAGCAGTTTCTTCCACCGAACCCACTAATGACACCGCGTTCGTTGTTGGGAACGTCCCATCAACGGAGCTTATGTTCATAGAAACGATTATCCATCCCATCGACACCACATCGGTGTCTCGTCTTTTCACGACCACAGCAATTTCATCATCTGACAAGACGACTCAGAAAGTCGAACCGGAAGTTGGGATTTCACAGCCTGGATATTCGAAACTGCCTTACGAAAAAAACGAAAACAGTTTCGATTATTCTGCTGTAAATGAAACAAAATCAAGCGATGGAAATTATGATAATGCGTTTGAGACCTTGGAGATAGGTATGTCAGGTTTTATGTTTTATCTTTCTGTTATTGTGTTTTACACCAGAGAGAATTTTATTTCACAAATAAAATGGTTTGTTCTTTTTTCTGTTGATAGATATAACATTTGATATATCATTTTTGAAGGCTTTTATAGAGTGAGTCAAATCAACCAACCCTCTTAATCAAAATTCACGCTTCAAACTACATAGACAAAGAAGTGCCTCGTTAATTATCCATATTGATTGAAACGAGTGGTGTTAAGCAGCCATTGAAAAAATATGTATAAATGTATTCACATTTATGCCTGCATAATTTGGATTGGTTGTTTTTTAAAACTATAATTTCTTCTAAGATGGTATTGCTGTTTTCAATGTAAAACATGTTTTTGTTGTTTTTGTTCTTAAAATGTTATGATTACTTGATGAATGAGATTCGTGGTTGGCAAGAATCTAATATCTCGACAAAAAAACATTCCTCGACCATTATGGTGGCAACTGAACTAAACCTAAAAGTCTGGACACAGTGAAGACAAAGGATGCCCAATTTTGCTCAATCAAATGCAATCTTACAATCACAAAATATATTTAACCAAGTCTAGATCAAATTTCCTTTTTAACTTATTGTGTTATTTATCTTTCTCACATTACAAGTGAGGTAATCCACATTCAAATAACATAGAGCTTACCTCATTTGTACTGTTGTCGTTCCATATAACACTTAAAAATAGCATTAATGTGATAAGCTAAACATTAACTTTCATTTTATTTATATGGCCTTATAAATTATTTCTATTTTCAGGTCAAACTCCAAATGTACAGAATAATAACAACAATGGCAGGTAATTTTTTTAAAAAGTGTTGCAAATGCTTGCTTTTCAAGCTATAATGTTTGTGTTTCTTCAAGTTAGTTAAATTTTTATACGCCGTTCCATATTTTTTAAATTCACAGACAATATATATAAAAATTCAAGATTTTTTATTGTAAATGTTTTGAAAAATAGAAATGAACTAATACTTGCTAAAGAAAACTAAAATTGTATTCATTGAAAATTTATCTAAAATTATTTTCAGCTTAAGCTCGGTTTCTTCGACAGAACCTTTCGAAGACAACTTTGAAAATTTTACTTCCCATGATGAAGGTAAGATTTTAAATAAATTCAAATACAAGTTCAAATTAATTCAAATAATATTTTCAAATAAATTCAAGTAGATTTCAAATAAATTCAAGTAAGATTTCAAATGAATTCCAATACAACATCAAATAAATTCAAACAAAATTTTCAAATAATTTCAAGTAGATTTTAAATAAATTCAAGTAAGATTTCAAATGAATTCCAATACAACTTCAAATAAATTCAAACAAAATTTTCAAATAATTTCAAGTAGATTTCAAATAAATTCAAGTAAGATTTCAAATGAATTCCAATACAACTTCAAATAAATTCAAACAAAATTTTCAAATAAATTCAAGTAAGATTTCAAAGAAATTCAAATACGACTTTAAATAAATTCAAGTAAGATTTTCAAATAAATTCAACTAAGATTTCAAACAAATTCAAGTGATGTTTCAAATAAATTTTCCATAAAACGTTTTGGAAGTTTGACGAAATTAAACTAATTAAATTATTTAAATTAAAACATTTTTAATCTTAACATTTTAATATTTTGAATTACATTTTAATATATTTTTTAATAACCATTTAATATTTTAATATTTGTTAATTAAATTTAAACATTCACTAATTTTGTAATATTTTATAATTTTTATATTTTTAATTTATTTTAATAGCTTAACATTCTTGTAATCAAATTTTAATATTTTAAATAATTTTTAATTAGATTTTAATGTTTTAATACTTTCTAATTACATTTAATGTTTGAACATTTTTAATAAAATTTTAATATTTTAACATTTTGTAATTAAATTTTAAAATTTCAATATTTTCTTAAAACAATTTTATTATTTCATAAATTTAATATTTTTTTAAGAACATTTTATCATTTTAATATTTGTATTTACATCTAAAATTTCAATACACTTTTAATTAATGTTTTAACATTTTAATATTTCTTAACTACATTTTAAAATTGTAATACATTTTTAATAACTTTTTTCAGATTTTAATATTTTTGAACTACTTACATTTAAAAATTTAATACTTTCTTAATAACTTTTTAACATTTTAATATTTTTGATTACATTTTTTTTTAAATTAATATTTTTTAATTATATTTTAGAATGTTAATACTTTTTAGTAACTTTTCCGCCTTTTAATATTTTTTGTATTTTCTTTTAATATAATTTTAATAATTTTTAATAAAACAATAATATTTTTATATATATAATATAATATACTATTATTAACGTTTTAAATAAAGTTATAATATTTTAAATAAAATATTAATGTTTTTAATAGTTATAATATTTTAAATAACATTCCAATATTTTAAAATTCAAGGCAACCAGTCGAGGGATCCATATTTTTTCCCCAACTACGACGATGGGAAGAAAAATTTTTCAACAAATTCTTTCGACGAAGACATCATGATGGCGGTGGACCTCCTTGGATTACCCTGCGCCAATGACGTCCCTGTGGAAGAAGTCTCTTACCTACTTTTTACCTTACCTTTTGTATCTTACCTTACTTTTTGTATCTTACCTTTTGTATTTTACCTTACTTTTTTTTATCTTACCTTACTTCTTATATCTTACCTTACTTTTTATATCTTACCTTACTTCTTATATCTTACCTTACTTTTTATATCTTACCTTACTTTTTCTATCTTACCTTACTTTTTATGTCTAACCTTACTTTTTGTATCTTACCTTACTTTTTTTATCTTACCTTACTTCTTATATCTTACCTTACCTTTTGTCTCTTACCTAACCTTTTGTATCTTACCTCACCTTTTATATCTTACCTTACCTATTGTATCTTACCTTACCTTTTTTAACAAATTTAACGTACTTTACCTTACCTTTTTACCAAATTTATCGAACCTTACCTTACCTTTTTTATCATATTTATCGTACCTTACTTTAACTTTTTACCAAATTTATGATATCATACTTTACCTTTTTTTAACAAATGTATCATATCTTACCTTACCTTTTTACCAAATTGATGGTATCATACCTTACATTTTTTAACAAATGTATAATATCTTACCTTACCTTTTTACTAAATTTATGGTACCATACCCTATCTTTTTTTAACAAATGTATCATATCTTACCTTACCTTTTCACCAAATTTATGGTATCATACCCTACCTTTTTTAAAAAATGTATCATATCTTACCTTATATTTTACCAAATGTATGGTATCATACCTTACCTTTTTTTTAACAAATGTATCATATCTTACCTTACTTATTTACCAAATTTATGGTATCATACTTTACCTTTTTTTAACAAATGTATCATATCTTACCTTACCTTTTATCAAATTTATGGTATCATACCTTATTTTTTTTAACAAATGTATCACATCTTACCTTACCTTTTCACCAAATTTATGGTATCATACCCTACCTTTTTTAAAAAATGTATCATATCTTACCTTAT
>JARUHE010211217.1:0-13418 GCA_031471125.1 Archaeomysis grebnitzkii | reverse complement strand
CATATATATAAATATGTTTTTCTATTTAAAGATATATAAGTAAAAGGTATCACCAAACCAGAAGGGAGATTTAGCCATCCTCTTAAAATGTCACCTTATAAATTGGTCTTTTGCACCAGCCGATCAACAGCAAATTTATTGCCACACATTTTAGAAGCTAAAATAAATATTGGAATAAGCAACGGAATTTTTTATTATACTATCAGATAAAAACAATAATTTACAATTCCAAAAATTCAATTTTGTAGATAAACGTTCTGATTTTTATTGTTCTTTATATCTTATTCTGGAAGATTTAGTATTTAATTTAGACTCAGGCAATTTTTATGTTTCAATTTTAGAATATTTATTGAGTTTCTTTCAATTCTTTTTATAATTAACTAAAAACTCCTGAAGTATATTTTATATAATTTTTTTATTTTTTTTTATTTTTTTTATAATAAACTAAAAACTCCTGAAGTATATTTTTATAGTTTTCGTATTTTTTTATAATTAACTAAAAAATATTTTATATCTAAAATATTATGAAAACATAAATAAATTTTTCATTGACTATCGATGTATAATATACCAAATTATCCTAATTATAAAACTCTAGAACCATGTTCGTAAATTTTTATGGAGAATCTAATGAGCAGCTACATATATAATATTGTATCATGACGTGATACATGATATTGTATCATGATTTGATACGTGATACAGAATCATGACCTGATAATTAGTATATGGTGTTGTATCATGACCTGATAGATGATACAATATCAACAATTTATTTATGACACTACCATAAAATGATAAATGATGTTGTATTATGACTTGATAAATGGTAAATGATACTGTACCACAACAGTCGATTGAGTTAATATTGTAATACAACAATGGCGAGCTAAAAGCAACAAAGAAAACAACAAAATGAACGAATTACCTTGATGGAGAAACTCGAGTGATAAATCGATTACAAACAACTTCACTAATAATAATAATGACAATAAAAATAATAATAAATATAAAAATAACAATAATAATAATAATTGTATTGTGGACCTAATTGCCTGTGATTAATTATTGGCATGTCTAAAATACATTGGGATTGGTATTGAAATCAACATTTACAAAGTTTTTACATTTTGTCGCAATTATGTTAATTGAATGCAAAGCATTTATACTTATCATATAAACGGCGTAAGGTCGTTATAAATAAGATTCTAGTTAAGAATATTGTTGATAAATCTGTTTCTTATTATTATTATCATAGATAAATATTAATTTTGTTATAGGTAAGAAATATTATTATTAATGTTATTATAAGTAAACATGCAATGTGTTAATTTTATTTTAGGAAAACATTAATAACATTAATAATGTTATTATAGATAAACCTGCAAATCACTAATTTTATAGTAGATAAATCTTAATATTGGTATTAATGTTATAAGTAAGTGGTATTCATTTTGTTAGCAATGCTATTATAAACAAGTTTTACTTGTTTATGTAATTAATTAATTAATTAATTAAATGTAATTAATTAAAAATAAAAAAAATACATTCTCCAGCTAAGAAGGTGGGTCGCTCGCGAAACATACTTTGTGTTTTATTTTTAATGAAATTAATTTCTTTAAAAAAGTGATCTTTATACTGTGGAAGTAAAACTTGTTTATGATTTAGAAACTAATAATTCAGTTTTTCAAATTAATGCTAATGTTATAGATAAACATGAAATATATTAATGTTTTCATTTTTTAGTAATTTTTTTAATTTTATATATTTATGTTATGAATTGTAATATTAATGATATTAATTGTATTATTAATGTTTTTAATTGTATTACTAATGTTTTTAATTGTATTTTTATTGTTATTAATTTTATTATTAATGTTATTAATTTTATTATTAATGCTATTATAGATAAACATGAAATGTATTAACGTTATTAACTTTATTATTAGTATTGTTGTTAATGTCATTCATTTCATTATTAATGTTATTCATTTCATTATTAATGTTATTCATTTCATTATTAATATTATTCATTTCATTATTAATGTTATTATAAGTAAACATGACATGTATTAATGTTAGTGTATAGCTACTGCTTGGTTAATGGGAAGAGGAGTAAAGAGAGACTAGTCGTGTACGACTTGATGTTACTATTACAAGTACATTATTGTATATAAGCACGACGGATCTATGTGAGATACATTATCACCACAATTCCCCTTCCCTCCCGGGAAGAAGAATGGGTAGTTCGAAACATGTTCTTCAGTTGAGCTTTTCAGGAATTTATTACCATACATCTTTATTTCCTGATGTAGGTTTTTATGCTTCTTATCCAATGGCTGCCCTTACTAAGCTCCATAGGTACGCTGCCTCCTGTTGTACGTCCTGTTTTCAACTTCTTGGGAATTTCTGACTGGCATCTCACTGGAAGATCTTTAATCAATTTCTTCAGAAGAGATCCATTTCCACACCATTCTACCCTCTTGGTAGAATTTTCAACTATGTGTTCGACGTCCTCTCAACATCAATCCGATTTTGTTCGATTGTCCTCTCAAAACTATTTTGGTTTTTCTTTTGAAGTTTTTATTTGCCTCATTTTAGGTCGTATCCTCACTGCTCTGTCTTTGCTTCTATGTTTGGCTTCATCGTAGAACGGTGGTGGGCACCTTAACGATTTGTATTCGCCCAAACCTTACGATTTTGCGTTTCTTTCTATCTACTCCTCTCTTTGCAGGTCCAGCCCTTCGTTTTTTCGGGCTTTAGTGACTTGCTTTTGAAGGATTTTTCCGCTTTCAGTTATTTTTTTGCAGTTCTCCCTCTTCCCAACCTAAACAGTTTTTAGCTACACAACAGGTTCGTTAATATTGTTCCTGTACTTCAGTGCCATGTGTAGCTACTGCTTGGTTAATGGAAAGAGGGATAAAGAGAGACTAGTTCCGTACGACTTGATGTTATTATTACAAGTAAATTATTACATATAAGCACGACGGATCTATGTGGAATACATTATCACCACAGTTATTATACTTTTTTTAGGCTTCATTAATCCCAATTAAAATTAAATTGTTATTAAAATTTACAGAATAAAAAGTTAAAACAAAATTTACAAAAATAACAATAACATGTATATGGAAACCAATACAATAATTGGAATTTCTTTATATGGCAAACCTGCATTAGTATAATAAATAACACATATAGTATTAGAATAAGCTAGTGTTTACAATACTCCCTTAAAAAACATACAACATACAAATGAGGAAACGTCAATAGCCCGCAACACAATAGTCTTAAATTTTATTTTTTAGTTTATTAACTGATTGAACATTAATAAAATCATTGCTTAAGTTGTTAATTAATATGCAGCATTGAAAGATGGTAGATTGTTTTTGAATATTTAATCTAGTTGGTGGAAACAAAATTTGGAATTTCTAGTTAGGTATGAATGGGATGGCAACAATAAAGAAAAATATCTGTCAGAATATGAAGTATTTTCATAAAAACAAAACCTAATGTAATTAAGAATAAAATAAATTATATGACTAGTTGAGGTGAGTGGTATATTATTATTGCTAAACTTAACTTTACACAAATTTCTTAGAGTTCCATTCAACATTTTCTAATGCCAGACAAATTTGATTCAGTGGTACCATCCCATATTATAATATTATCGATTATTGTTGAATATACTAACGAGTTATATAAGGTACAAAGTGTTTTTCTAGGCAACAAATTTACCATAGAATGAAACACTCCATTTAATCAAAACAATTTTTTAAGACGTGCTTACTTTGTAAAGAAAATGTTAAGTTTTTATCAATTATTATGCCCATATATTTTATAGGGGAAACAAATTGAACTTGTTCATTATTAATATATACATTTGGAAGATTATTTGTTGGGCGGGGAAAAACATCATATTTTTTGTATTTCGGGTGTTAATAATTAGTTTATTTTTACCATCCATACAGTCGAATTCCTCAAAATCTGTTGAGCCATTTCACAACATGTTTCCACGTTATCAACTGTATTGGTAACATTTTTAGTTACACTTTTAATGTTATTAATTTTGTTATTAATGTTATTAATTTTATCATTAATGCTATTATACTGTAGGTAAAAATGAGATGTATTAACGTGATTAACTTTATTATTGATATTATTAGTTGTATTATTAATGTTGTTAATTTTATTATTAAAGTTATTGATTTAGTTATTAATGTTATTAATTTTATTACTAATGTTATTATAGATAAACATGAAATCTACAACAACAAAACCAATGAACAATTAGCAAACATTAATGCATACAAAAAGTTGTTGTATACATCTTGCATTAAATGTGTTTCAAAACTATTAAAAAGGTTTCCAAAAAGAAATTCTCTCCAACGTGTAACAATATATTGTTAGCATTAACATAATTATGATATGAATAAGATATTATGATATTATATATAAGCTAAATTAATTAAATATTGTTCAATTGAAATGGTAATACAATAATAAACTGAACGTATTATTAACTTGTATTTCAAATTAGTAATTAGCAAAGAACAACAAAAAAATTTGCTTACACATAATTAACTATTAATAATAATTTGTATCAATTAATAATAACTATAATTACAATAATAATAATGAACTACATTATTTTTAAATAATAATAATAATAATATTGAACTAATAATAATAGTTAACTAAGAATAATAATTAACTTATAATAACAATTAATTAATAATAATTACCTAACAATAATAATTAACTAAAAATAATAATTAACTTATAATAATAATTAACGAAGAACAATAATTAACTAATAGTAATGATTAACTTATAAAAATATTTAACTAATAATAATAATTAACTAATGATAATACTAACAATAAAAACTAACTAATAATAGTAACCAACTAATAACAATAATTAACTAACAATAATAATCAACCAATGATAATATTTAAATAATAATAATAATAATTAACGAATAATATTGGTTGACTTATACTAATAATTAACTAACAATAATAATTAACTATTAGTAATGATTAACTTATAATAACAATTAACTAATGATAATACTTGGCTAATAAAATAATAAACTAATATTAACAATTAACTAATATTAATAATTAACTAATATTAATAATTAACGAATATTAATAATTAACTAATATTAATAATTAACTAATATTAATAATTAACTAATATTAATAATTTGTACAATTTAAATTTTTAGTTTGGAAACTAACAGTTGTAATAAGGGTCGTTTTCAACATTAATCGTTAATTAAACTAAACTAATGTTAGTCTTTGTTTGTAATCATTAGTGAAAAGATTACTCAATTGAAAGGGATTTAGATAATAATTTCAATCTTTGCTTCAATGTATAGTTTAATGCATTGATAAGGATAAAATAGCTTATTATTTTTTGTTTGCTTAAAATAATTTCTTATTCACGTGGAATAAACAACGATTATTTTGCATAAACAAATATATGATCTTAGCAATAGAGCAAAAACACATCATTGGTTGGAATATTCTGTCCTCAACAGTGTATATAAACGATTTCTTTTCTCGGCGTCAAGCCCTGCGTCCACTATACCGCGATCGCGTTAACAGAGAAATAATTGCATACAGTTGTTCATTGTAGTTTGAAAACGTGTTTAATACATGGATATAACCTCAATGCTGAACCACCTATTTCAGCGGCAGTTCAAATATGTATCAAGAACAAATAAATTACCAAAATTGCAAGATAAATATTCATAATAATTATGCGTACTATGTGATGCAAAATAATTATCTGTAAAAGTCTACCAAAAGTATAATACAAACATATTTCAAGAAAACTAATCAAACCAGTGTAAAAATCTTAAATAAAATTGTCTTGCAGTTATTAAATTGTCATAAAGACAAAATTTTGAAAAACTTGAACAAACTTTAAAATACTAAATTGTTATAATGATAAGCATTTGATAAACTTAAACAAACTTGTAAATATTAAATTGTCATAATGACAAACTTTTGATAAACTTTAACAAACTTTAAAATATTAAATTGTGATTAAGGTCATTAGGAAATGGGTGATAGTGGTACAATTATTCGAGTTCGATGCAAGATTAATTGCATACTCTAATGGCCACTATATAGACTCTGTTCAAACCAATTTACTCGAAATTGGTTTGGTTTATAACATAAACTAGATTTATGGATTTTTTCGTATATTTTTATTTAACTGTTGGTTTCATGTAACTAATATAAAGTGTTTAGGTGATGCATTATTTTTTAAACTTCTTACACTAAACGAATAGACATTATAATATTTGTGGAACAACTTTCAAAAATTCATATAAACGTATATTTATGTTTTTAGTTTGTTATCTGTGCAAGATAAAATGTAAAATTAATATAACTATTTTATAAAACATAAATAATATTACTAAAGGGTCTTGAGTAATGGCAGAATAAGTATTAGTTTTAAATACACTGAATTTATAAGACATTAAAAAGTAATTTTAAACTATATATAAGCTATAAAGATCATTAAATTTATTTGTTTCTTGGTAGTGTAAGATAGAAATAATATTTTTGTTTGGACCATTGGCAAAAACTTTTACATATATTTATATGTTACGTATGTTTTTTTTATTATTTGATAATGAAATATAATGTTGGTATGCCAATTATTTAAAAGTTATTTTTTCAATTTTAAGACCCATTGTAAAAATGGAAATAATAAAATATGTTAAAAGTTGTGAATACATTGAGAAAAGAAAAAATATTTATTATATAAACCAGCCTTTCGATTATCCCTTGTTAAAGTGGCTATTATCTCAAAAACTGTGCATTTTTGTGAGAAGTTTATTCAGTGGAAGTTGTTTGAATTATATAGTTATTCATTTTATTCTAAATAAACATTCTTCTAAAATCAAAAATAAGAAAGTTGGTTTGTCAAATTTTGCAAACAAAAATGTTTTTTTTTAAAAAACTTTAAATTTTAGATATAAAAAGTTTATTGCATAATAATTAAAATTAAAAGGCCAACATTTTATTCTAAACCAACATTGTTCAAAAGTCAATAACAAAAAACTTCAATGACACATCAACATCAACATCAACGACATTTCTTGCCATTTTCTGAAAAGTAAATCATATATAGAGCTTCGCCACTTCGTTCCCGCACTTGATAACGATAAAATTAATTTGGTAATATATTTCAAATCAATAAATTATCCCTTTAATAATAGTTATCCAATTAAACATTACCAAAAGTTTATGATTATTGAATTATTAATTACACTTATCGAGTACATATAATAGACAAGGTATTTTTTTTTACTATAGATTAAACATTTTATAAATTAAGGTTTAAAACTTATTAAACATATATTTTGTATTGTTTGTTTACAATTTGTGTTTGCTATGTGGTATTTGATTATAAATCTCATTAACTGGGGTAAATTGTGGAATTGCTTTCATTTTTGGTACTTTGTTTTCAAAAATGTATATCTTACTCATTGATTGCACCATAATATTCTAGTTTGCGTATTGTGTACTGGAGAATTCAATCTATCTTTCCATAACTACTAAATTCTTTAAATATACAGCATCTTTTTACTAGACAACTTTAAATAAGTTGGTATATTTGTGTGTTAAAATGGCGAATTGCGGTTGGTTGTGCGATCATTTGCACGAATTGCGTCCACTATATTTCTTCAGATTTTCAATGCTTAACCAAAAGTTTGGTAATTGTCATTCAATCTGGGCTCATCTGAACTTCAGCGTTGTTTACACGTGTATGTTCATTGTATCCGCGATAGATAACAGTTCTAAAAAACGTTAATAATTAGTAAATATCGTCATATATTATTAACTTATTAACTTATTGTTATAATTTTAATTATAGTTATAATTATAATTACTATTATTATTATAATTAAAATTATTATTATAATTATAATTATCATTAACTTATTAACTTGAGAAAACAAAGCAATTTATTAATAAACTATAATTATAGGTATTTTGAAGTAAACTTAAAGAAATTAAAGTACGCTATAATCTACCCTACGACAAACATGTTACCTATCGTGAGTATGAATAAAAACCTGCGTGGCAAGAACGTTGTAATTGAGATCAATTCTAATTAAATTTAGGTTGGGAAAAATGTATTGTTGATGAAATACGCGTTCTTGTCATTTGTATACTTTCATATGCATGTAAATTTTAATAAATTTGGTTTTAAGTGTTTACATTACCTGTAACTTGTCAGAAAGGGTTCGTAGATTCTAACCATGCATTTTTTATAAATTTTAACAACTTAAAATTATTATAATTTGGTTGATAGTACGTGAACGCATTTCGTGGATACATCCAAGTCCTCTTCACAACCTATATTTAAATTGTTTAAAAACTATTTTAGTTAACAAAGATTTAATAACTAAGAAAAAAATGTGATTTTTTAACGCCTAATCAGATAAAATATAGTATTTTAATATGGCTTGTTTCCAATGTAAACTGTATTGCATTGCATACAACAATAATTATGCCGACATTACAAGGTTAAATCAAACACCAAATGATGTGACTTTGGATAATTTAGGTTTAATTAAAAACATTCTTGATGAAATGTTTGTTTGTAATCTATCATTGTATACCTTTTTTTTTATTTAATCAATTCATGGTCACATTTTTTATGTTTTAGGTCTGATGAACTTTATAACGTAAGTCGGAGCTAACGAGTTTTATTTAACAAAAATAATTTTTTACGGTTGAATTAAACCTCACGAATATCCTGTGTTATTTATTTTATTTTATTATTGGCGTCCATTCAATGATATTTTTAATTGGAAGCTTAGTTTATTCTATTATATATTGACCGTCCAATGTTTTATAAGAAGCTTAGCTTGTCCTAATTCATAAATGTAGTTTAACCGAAATGTATTTTAAAAATAAAACCTCCGCGAAATTAATTCACATTTAATAATAATGTACATTGAAACTAATTCACAAAACATAATGAAAACTCAATCGATCCAGAAGTCTTTGTCTAAAGTTCAAAATATAACAATTAATATTTTTGTATGAATGTTTATTTTATTTTTAAAACAAGGTTGTGGATGCATTTCGTACATGTATATCCTACCCAACACTATAACCAGACCAACAAGCTTTAATTCACCAACGTAACGTGGTAAAGACCTAACTACTAGCAATGAGAGCATAAACCGAGCCGGTGCGTAGCCTCCGTAACTATCCGTTGCCATCCTCGCCGATCTCTGCAAGTAATTGCCTGTGATTATGCTTTTCTTGCATAGATAGATATGATAGATAGAACCCACTGCACTGGATCCACAAACTGGTAACCTACTCGCACGCCCAAATAGTTGCAGTCGGCGCCATCGAAACATGCAAGTCACTTGGGTCAAACCAGCCTTACGTATCACTGTATCGTTAGGACGGAAGTCATCCCAACGGTAACCTATGTAGCAAGATCGGCAGAACAAGAGCCCCAAAATACCTCGCCTTAGTCTTTCGAAACCTCCAAATCACAGGGAAGGCCAACAATTTTAAACATGAAATAAATGTAGTTGTTCAGTGAGGTAGAGACGCGACTAAATTAAATTCATATTAAGATGGTATAAAAATGTTTTATTCATCCAAGTAAATAATTGATTCAGTTAAATAAATATTCTATTTAAATTACATGATACTTTACCTTATTACTTAATAATATTAAGAATTTCAAGAAACACAATTTTCTTAAAAACAGTCAAATATTTAATTATTTAAATATTTACTTTAGCGTGGTTACATTTCATTGTTCGCCATCCATTTCTTACAGATTTTGTTTTTGTTATAGATCCATATAATGTGAAATGATACGCCCGTGATTGACAGATCATTTGGTATACTTCTATCGATTGCTATGTAACGAACAAAACACTTGATTAAAAGTTGTTATTAAATGCCCAAGACCAGTATTGATGACATGCTTGTGTTGATCAAAGAGAAAAATATTATGAACAAAACTTTTACCTCGTTCGGTGCTTCGAAGATGGTTTTGAGAGCTAATTGAGAGCGAGAGTTGCCTCATATGATTAAAACAAGCTTTGTGAATGATATGTACCACTCTTTTCTGCCTAAACTATAAAAAAAATTATAAATATCGAACATAGCTCAATCAAATTTCAGAGGAGAGAATGCCTCAAAACTGGAGACTAATATTTAATCAACGAGCTCAGCAAATACAGCGAATACAATAAAACTACTGAACGTAGAATAATAAAACTTATAAAGTTCCTAAAACGTAGAATCATGAAGCGGAGCAATCCTAAAACGTCCATACCATTTATATGTATACAAATAAAACATAACACAAAGGTAGGGGTAACGGTGTCAATCAAAATGCCTGAAATTGAGATGCTTCCTATAACGTATACAACATTTGGTCTACGTTCCAGGAGTTTCACTGTATCCACATCCAACTTCCATCCATCTAAAGCCAAGAAAGCATCACATGACCACCGGAACTATCTCTTCCGAAATTACAACAAAGCAATGCAATAATGTATCGTGGATACAACTAGAGTCCGACATTTTCCATTAATATACAAAAAAATATTAAATTGTAATAAAATATTTTTTATTTAAAAATTGTACAGTGGTGACTAACATGTTTATATGTAGTCATGTATTTTTTCAGTAATATTTGTCTATAATTTCAACTATTTCGCACTGTAATTTTAACTTATTTATATTTTGTACGTGGTAAAAAAACAGTTTTATTTATCAAAGTTTTCAGGTTTGAAGTATTTTTTTTCATATGAACATTCAAAGATTTCCAAGAGAAAGAATCTTTCAATAGGACAAAATAAATGGCAACTAAATAGAGAATCGAAAACATTCATAGTTTGCCTGTCTTTGTATTGTGAATGTTAAGGCAAAGTTGTGGCTCTCACATAAGATGATTTATGATATTTTTACTTTTTTTGGCATGAGGGGATTTAAATTAAAAAATATAAGCATTCTATTGCGATTGACCCGACATAATGAATCAGTATACATTAATTACGTTACTCATACCTTTATTCTTCTATTTACAGTAGTTATCTTGTTTTCTTGAAGCCTTCAAAATATGGCAGATATGTTTGTCTTTTTTAATACAGTTCGTTCATGTGTTGATTTGTATTGTAAATTTCAGTTAAAACATTTAAATGAGCTTTGAATAAATAACAATATAATTGTCTTAAAAATACAATTTATATGAAATTTTATACAATTTATTAGTGTGAACGAACATCTAAACAAATTTAAGTAGGCTAACTAATTCAGTTTTTAGATTTCGCTCACGATAATAAACAAATTATATTCATTCAAATATTTGTTATCACACGCTCCATATGCAGAATGTAACTATTAGGTGAAATATATTTTCGTAAACTCATAACAAGTTTGATTATTACATCACCTTCATATATATAAAATAAAAGAGGGCTGAAATAATTATTTTATAATTATTACTTACCCAGTAGGCAAACAACATCGTTTCAACTATTGTTTATAAGTTAAACTGAGGTTTATTAGCAATAAACCCAATATAAACGTTAATTAAACTTTGTATTTTGCAAAACCTTTGCCAATTAAATTATTATTAAAGTCAAGGTTATATGAACATCTGATAACATTGTTTAAACGTTATAACAACTTTCGTGCAAATTTTACTCTAACGAACCTCGATACAACGTTGTATGAATATTTTTAAAAGAACGTTTTTTCAACTAATCATTATTGAACTTTTTTTGAGCTATGGTTACATACACAACGTTAATGAAACTTTGGGTACAGGTTTGTTGTAGAATAGTTATAAACAGATGTTTCAGAAACGTTAAGAAATTTTTAGTTGAAACAACGTTGTTTGAAAATGTTCATATAACGTTGTAGTGAAGTCCGTTAAAATACAGAAGGTTGTTATAACGTTTAAATAACGTTATCAGATGTTCATACAACGTTGGCTGCAACAATAATTCTAATGACAAACATTATATAAATGTTAGAAGGTTTTAAAATAACGTTGTGATAACGTTTTGACAACATTAAAGTGCCTGTTGGGTAACGACAAGTTCTTTAATATTATGTTTGAATGATTTATCTGCACTCATTATATAAATTGTGCAACATACAAGTAAAATCTTCTTTCACTACTGAGAACTTGTTTTCCAGAATGCCTTATACTGTATAACCATTATATTTTACAATTTTTCACTAGACATGAGGAGAAAATATTCTGGAGTAATTAGTTACTTTAAAATCCTGTTAAATCAATTGACATTTTATTTTATAAACAAATTGAAAAACTGAATAAACAAATTGAAATAAAATATAAAATCTCCATTTGTTAAAATAATTAACACAGGTTAAAACTTGAATATATATGGAAATAAACATCCAAAGGAAATGAAAAGATATGGAAAATAAGAAATGATTTTATGATTTAATAATGAAGCGTTTGAATGGATATTGCTTTTGAATATTCACATTCACCTTCATAATGAGCTTCCCTTCAATGGAAATTCAGATAAAATGTTCGACTAACGGTCATGGAAGGCATGTGTGAGACTATTTTAAATTGTTCTTTTATCTACGTCTTTATTTTTTCAAAAGTATATTATGTTATATGGTAAATATGTTATCATAGACCTGGTAAGTGAATACGATGTTTATACTCGCCTTTCTTTGACTGGAAAACTATTTATAAAATAAAGTAAACCTGAATTCTTGTTCCTAGACTCCCTGTTATTGGTGCAGCAAACTATTAAGTTCATGTTCTTAGATTCCCAGTGATTAGTGCAACAAACCCTGGTGAAATGAGATTGTAAATAAAATTTGCTATGGTGACTGCAGTGCACCAAAAATGACGTTTTTGATTCGTTTTAAAGTATTGAATAATTAAGTTAAACTTTATTTTGATAAAAAAAATAACACTTAAAACTATTGTTTTGATTATATTTCAACAAAGCCGTTAATTTCCTGTGAATTTAATTCTATTTTGTTTGTTGAATCAACTTTTCCAGAGAAAAATCTAAACAAACGTTGAAGCATTTAGATTGAACCTGAACTGCTTTGTTGAAGTCTTCACAAAGCATGCAAAGATCTTACATTTGATGGCAATGTTTTGTACTTCATTTGTACAAAATGTCTGACTTACATTTTTCAAATTTGAATATTTGTTTTAAATAGATTTTTTGGTGAAATTAAGATTTTGTATTGCATAAATTAAACATTTAACCCGATATGTTAATTAATGACTTACTAGCATTACATAAAACTATATTTTAGCATAAGAAACATAAATTTACATCATAAAATAGTATATATACATATATAAATATATACATACATATATGTACACATATAGAT
>JARUHE010211106.1:0-13418 GCA_031471125.1 Archaeomysis grebnitzkii | reverse complement strand
TTAATCCCAAGATATTTTTAAGATAAATTAATAGAAGGGTTAATAATTAAATTGATATAAACCTTAAATATACAATACAATCTGTTTAATTAATGTGAAGTAACAAGTTCAAACCAAAAACATGGGATATTCAAATAAAACCAAAAAAAACAAAAAAAAACACAAAAAAACGTAGTTTTTTTTGCAAAAAAACACCGATAAAAAAAAACGTTTTTTTTGCAACACTAATCATACCTTACCTAAGTGACGTCATAATTTCAGATAGAACTTAGGCTAAATAAACCAGCATTCAGTAAACATTCTCACTATATGATATGATAATTTTGCTAAAAATACCTCCATATAACAGATATGTCTTTTCTTTGACCTTCAGGATTCTTTTCCAAGTTTTTCTGTAGCTACTTTTGAGTTAAGGGATTTTTCCTGGCCTTTTCTATAGTGGGTTTTGTCGTGGACACCATTCCCTCTTCGGCAAATAAAGAATCCTTACCCAGCAGGTTACACCAATCAGTATACCCAGAGAGCCTCCTAGGGCTGATCCACTTACATTTGAAGAGGTGTGTAGTGCATTTGTGGTTGAATGATAGGCCACGAGTATTTGGCTCCTTGGTGGGTGTTTGTGTACCACCGAAACGTCTATAGCAAAGCAAAAGACGAAATGCCCATCCAATATTTATCTATGCTACAGAAACTTCAATTCGGCAAAAGTCAGAAAGGCTTATATAATAAAAACTTTATAAAATGGTCTGTTGTGTTACAGAATAGTTTTCTTGCAAGCACTTCTGGTCAAGGCTTGTAATACAGTCGGCGTTGATTAAGCTCATTATTTGATTCATAAACGTGTGATTAACGTAGCTAAATAGACTAGTATGGCGTAAAATATAACGACATCCTCCAACAAATTATTTTATATAGCCTAAGCCAAAATCATGTCGGCTAGCCTAAATTTTATTCAACGTGATTGAAACACAAAACTATATTCAAATCAAGAAAACTTGATTGAAATCAGAAAACTTGATTTAAATAAAAAATAACTTTATTTAAATCAACAATAACTTGATCTAAATCCTCAAATCAATGTTGAAATAAAAAAATGGTTGAAAAACATGACTAACATTTAAGAAGAATGATAACATTTATAATAGTAAACAGTACTAAAATAAAATTTAGTACTTTTTTATTTCAATCTAGCAACCTTGTTACTTTTATAAATTCGTCATGTTCCAATAATATGGCAAATAAAAGCTTCACTTTTAATAAGGCATGATCACTCTAGTATATTATCTCTATGCTTGCAATCCTTTTTCAGTGAGCAAACTAGGAACAGTTGTTCTGTGGTTACATTTCTTTAAAACCCTGAATTTCTTATTAAATAATGTTATGTTGTGTTTCATTTTCTGAATTTAAATTCACAGCTTATGTTGAAATTTTCTTACACTTAGCAATTTTTATGTTTTATCAATTATTAATACTTTGAAAATAACTTTTACATTTTAACAAACGTTTATTGTTAAATATACGCCGACGTATTGATAAATAAAAAATAGTTTCTCCTTAATGCAAATATTTTAACAATAATGTTATCAAACTCAAAAATAATATTAAAGATCTTGAATATTCTTGAAGTCGTAAAGAAGAGAAACGTTGCTTATTGTGAAGAAACATAATTTGCTAAATGTGAGAAAACTACAGTGTGATTATGTGCGTGTGGTAGGCGTGTATAAAAAAAAGATTAAGAGATCTTAATGGATTATCCCCACAATGGACGCCTCAAAAATAGTCACTTAATCTTCTACTTTTTTTTTCAATTTATTAACCCGTTATCTTTAACCAATGTGTTTTTCTCTTTTCTTTCTTAGGGTAGTAGCATGATAAAAATAACTTATGTTATTATACCATGGGTAGTAGTATCTGTTACCAACTAACTAACTTCGCAAGAATTCAGAGGTAATCAATTCGATTTAGTTTTGGGTCTCTCAATCCAATAGTTGAGCTCTGTGATTTGCTGGCTAGTGAAACTATAGATCGTATAACGATCTATGAGTGAAACATGTGTGTAAATTTAGGCTGGCAGTAGCTACTTTCATCATTTATATTTGTTCTGTTCTATGTTTAAATGATCATAATACTTATTTATATCATACAGATCCCCATACAATTTTCCAAACACGCTTTTCATTTAAACGTTTAACATTACAGTTATTAAATTTGTTTTTTACATTGTAATGGTAAAACGTTGAGCTATAAAAAATCAATGTCTACCATACAGATGTGATAAGATTTGCTTAAAACTTTTGAGTGGTCTTTTCATGGAATGAGTGTTGTGCATTATGTCTTTAACCAATACTTTTTCACCTGTTTTACTAGCAAGAATGTTTTTCATGAGAGATTAGTGTTTCTTTTCCATTTTTATATTCGTGCTAAGTTTTGCTACCATCACGTTAATTGTACTTAAATGTAATTTTTAATTGAGTGTGATTTATAAAAGTCATACCTTCAACTTCCCATTCTCATCGATTGCATCTTCTTCGAAAAAGAAACTCACTTTATCTCCACTCTCTATAAAATAATTTCCTCGATTCTGTAAAAAAGTAGAAGTAATTAGAAAAATTGTTTTAGTTTTATTTCACGTAAGGCTTACAATTAATTAAACCAAATTAGTTTAAACTATGACTTAATAAAAAAAGAGTTTTATTTTTTGTTATTTTGATTTTTGTAATATGCAATAGGTAAGTCTAAAAGACTTAGGGTAGTGTGCCAAAGTTCGAATACTCACGAAGTTCAAACAAAGCACGGTTATTTTAAAATAAAACACTCAGTATGACCTGTACACTTCTTAAAGAATACACATATCTAGTTTCAGCTCTTATAATACCAGTAAGCAGCACAAACAAACATCATAAAGATAAATTTAAGACAGTTAATTATAGTTATAAATATATGTTGCACACTAAAAACGTATATAAAGCGTAGCTGCGACATGTTTATTTGAGATTTTGAAACTTAATTTTTTCGCATCACAAACATTGGAAATTGAATCAGTGCCATCTTGATGTATAGTATAAAGTATCACGTGGTGAAGATATTTTCCAGGAAAATATTCATTAAACAACACATAATTTTTGTTCGAACTTTTCAATTTTTTTTTAGTTTTACCCAAGTTCGAACATTTATTAACATGTATAAATGATCGAACACCGAAGACAGTGCAACATAAGTGTCGTAAAAAGAAATAAATTCATTCCCCATGTAAGTATTGTTTTAAGATAAGTGAATTTTCAATAATTAATAGGAAAATATGTCTACGAGATGATGTCAGCACCAGATGTCCCTTCAGTTCAATGGAATGACTTGGTTCTTCTGGCGACGAGGTCTCTTCATTTCTAGATGTCTAGGAGTTGATGTCAGCATCAGATGTCCCTTCAGTCCAAATAAGACTTAAACATCGTCATACTTACCAAATTGTTTATAAGCAACTGTCAATTGTTTTATAATCTTAAGAATAAAACCTAGACTGTAGATGCTCAACTTGAGAATTTTCAATGAAAAACTTTGGATGTCGAGTTGCCTGACACTCCCACTAAAATGGTGCCAGATACTTTAATATGATATATTTATCTATGTGGTTTCAATGTATTTTTCTTTCTTCTTGGGAAGAATTTTTCCTTTATTAAATCATTTAATACTTATATTTTAAATGCTATTTTTTGTATAAAACTAATATATAATTACGTATAAACGCTTGGCTTCTACGGCACATATCTTGAGAGACTGCTCATAAGGGTCCACATTTACAAGATTGATATGTACATCTATACGTCTTTAATCTATGTTAAAACCAAGACTAACAAAGATGCGTTTAACCTCAATTACATAAGTTTGTACGGCAGCAACAGTTAAGGCTTATGGCATCAGAGAGCATTTTGTTTGTTCTTCTTGATGTAAGAATTCTTCTTAGTGAAAGATGAAGCCATTGTTTGTAGAATCGAATCCTTCCATTGAACTGAAGGAACATCTGATGCGGACATCATATCGTAAATATCTAGAAGTGAAAAATCCACATCGCCAGAAGAGTCAAGTCCGCCCATTGGGCTGAACGGATATCCGATGCTCACATCATATCGTTGACGTCTAAAAATAAACAGGACCCGTCGCCAGAAGTACCAAGTCCTCCCATTATACTGAAGGTAAATCTGATGCTGACGTCATCTCGTAGACATCCCGAAGGGAAAGGTCGCCGTTGCCAGTAGAACTAATTACGTTAAAGTAGTGTTGTTATATTTGTTTTTTAAATGATTTCTATTTTTTTTACAAACAAATCTAGTATTTTTCATTAAATATTAACATCGTTTGTCATATAACGTAAGCACAGTAATTAAGGATATAATAATACAATTTAAGTCTTGTTTGAACCTTTGAAAGTTGTTTTGGGAGTTGTTCGGAAAAAATCTAACATGAGAATTGTTCGAACATGTAAGAAAAAAATGGTTTTCAAAAGTATTTTTTAAAGTATTTTTTTCTACTGGAATTTAGAGTAAAAACTAATTGAAAATACAATTATGTTAACAGTTCACTTTTGAATACAATGGATTTGGATCTGCAGTTATACAATTTTATTTAAAAAGTGAATAAATAAAATTCTACTGCTTAATGTGTTCGAACTTAGAGGCTACCTATTTTTGTATATAATATAAAATTGAATTAAAATAAATATAAAATTGTTCAGTAAAGTTTTTTTAATTATTTTTTCCTATGAAGTTATCAGTTTTCTTTAAGCCTCAAGGAATCAACAACAACAAGTGCAGTAAAATCAATTTCGTAATATGTTAACTTTGAATGTTTTTTTTATCATTTTTTATTTTCACTTAAATAATAAACGTACTGAATAAAAATACTTTAATTTAATCCTTGAGTAATAATTAACTGTAATAAATTATAAGTAAGTTGGATATACAAAAATGGTTTATGTACAAACATATTAAAAACTATAGTTTAAACAAACATAAAATCTGTTTAAAAAACAAAAATATTTAGTAAATATTTCAGAAAAACATTTTGTCTCTCGACAAAATTACTTCAAAATGTTTTTTTTGTGATATTTTTTATAATAGAGCTTGATGGTTTTGTAGGGATTTGAGCGAGATTAATTGGTCATTGCTTTACACAAAACAATTAAAATGTTTTAAGCCAGGGTTTCTCAACCGAGGTCACATGTACCAAGGGGTACAGTCAACTGCACAATAATCACATATTTTTCAAATAGAAAATAAGAATAATGAAGTTATAAGTTATTATTTTTGTTGTAAATTCTGTACTGTGAAAATCTAACATTTATTTTCACAGTATGGAATTTACAAAAAAAAACACTTTATAACTTCATTGTTGTTATTTTTATATTTGAAAAATGTGCGATTATTGTGCTGTCGATGGTACACGGAAGACTAAACATTATAAGCAACTATACATTGAAAAAAAAGAAAAACTATGAAGTATCACAGATAAATGTAACAGCATGGAATTCTATAACAAAAATCTGTGTTTTTTCATTTATTCTGAGTTTACATGAGCTGGTAATCTGGGGTCTTTTTAGTTCTTGCATTAGCTGCCTTGTATTTGGGTACTGATAAAAAATGCCTAATTAAATAATGTTAGAGCTTTTCTGGCGGAAAGTGTTTATAATATCATTCAATGCCATTATAATGAGCTCAATAGAATGAAAATGTTGTTTGTTTTTATTATTTTACTCTTGAGGTACACAGGGAAAGGGCAAAACATGAGAGCAAAGTATTGAGAAGCCCTGTTCTATACAATAAACCTGTAATTATAAAAACGTAGCTTCACATAATGTTGTAAAAATTGTATAATTCGCCATATAAGTATTGAATAGCATTCTCAAAACAACCCAAAAACTGAAGACTCAGTTTTTGAAAGCTATTGAGCTTCATAACAACCATTATAATTTAAAACTTTTGTTGCATCTTTCAAAGGGAAGACGTTGTTGTGCTAACCATGTGTGTTACATCGCCCTTGTTACTTTGTTGTTCTTTAGAGCTCTTGGGAATTTACAGCAGATGTTGTTGTTGTTGTTTATGTTGTTTTTGTTGTTTGTTGTTATTATTATTATTATTATTATTATTATTGTTGTTTTCGTTGTTGTTGTTGTTATTGTTGTTGTTATTATTGTAGTTGTTGTTGCCGTCATTGCTGTAGTCGTCGTTGTTAATATTGTAATTGTCGTTGTGGTTGTCGTTGTTGTTATTATAGTGTTGTTGTTGTAATTGTAGTTGTTGTTGTCGTCGTTGTTGTTATTGTTGTTGTTATTATTGTCGATGTTGTTATTGGTGTCGTTGTTGTTATTATTGTTATTTACTGCTTTAAAAAGATTTAATTCTCACCTGCTTATCGTCTTCTGTGGAAAAAGTGGTTGTCACGTGATCTTTTGGGTCCATTTCTTCGACCAGGCGTTGGCAGGAGGCTCGTAAAGAGTCTGCCTCTTCGTGCGTCAGGAAATCTGCAACTGCTACTAAACCATTTTGGCGGAACTGAAAGATAAAGATAAGGATGAGAATTTTGGATCATTTCCGCAACACAAACTAAGAAACAAATTCATATTTGTAAAAAAAATAATAATAGATTTCTCCGTTCTTTAAAACCTTTCCTCTAAATCGTATGGACTTAACTATATTATAAATGAATGATTGTTAGCAGTTTTTAAAGAATATTTCTTAAATGATAAAAAAAACTTTTACAAAAAATAATGACATGTCACCCGATGATTGTTTTTATGTAATACAAACTCGAGTGAAATTTGTTATATCACAATTTAAAAAATGTTCACCAAATTACCTCTTTTAATTGGTCTTCACTTAACACCGAGAGTTGCTTATCTGTCGAGTCCATTTTTGTGATACCTGAAAATTATAAAACAACAATGGTAACAATGTATCGTGTTTACTATAATAATAATAACTAGGATTATTTTATTTTTATAAGGATTAATATAAACCAAGGATAGTAATGTAGTAAAAAACATTAATTACGACTTTAGTATCTTATAGTTATGAGTACAGTATAAATAACAACATAGTAACACTACTATTACTACCAATAATAATAATAATAATAATAATTATGATAATAAAGAAAAATAGCATTCAACAACAAGGAAATCAAAAAGGGGATTACTAGACAGTACAGTGGTATACTGTAGGTAATTTATCATTATTAATTAATAAGCAATTCTATTAGAACTATCATATCAATACTCACAATAAAAATGATCGTTATTGGTGTGCAATTGGTATTACCATTATAGGCCGAGATATAAACAACACAAATTATGTGAATATATCTTAAATTGTGTTGTTGGTTATTGTAAAACCTTAAAACTTAAATAAGAAAAACATTTCCATTTTATTTATAAAGCTGATGGAACAGTGCTGCTCACACAGATCTATGGAGATGACGAGGAGTCTTATGTCTTGGCGATAGTATCAACAATAATTAAAAACAATTAATATATTTAAAAAATATAATAATTAAAACAATTATTACATTTAAAAAGAAAATAATTAATACAATTAAAAAATACAATAATTAAAAACAATGATTACATTTAAAAAAGATAATAGTTCAACTACATGAGAGACGCAACATTTGCACTGAAAAAACTTTTATGTCTAAGATAGTCAAAAAAATCATGATTAGATTGACTAACCTTTGTTAACAGTGCAAACTTTTTTGTTCATTCAATCAAATGTCTTGTGATTTAATCAAAAACATATCACATATGCGTGCTCACTATGCTGCGATATCACTTTGGTACAATGGGATACGATTTTGATTTTGTAAACTTTTAACACAGGCTAGTCAGTTTGACTATCTTAGACATACAAGTTAGTCAAGTGTTTTCAGCGTGAAATAACCTACCAAAGAATGAAAATTAATTATAGATAAATTCAATAAAAATTATTAAAATACTCGTTGCTTGAGGTGAATAAAATAATTTTTATTGTTATATATCTAAGCAGAGTTTCAATCTAAAAGTATTTAAGTTTAACATCTTTATTAAAATAATTGAAAACTTACTAAATAGTCTGCGCTAAAAAAAACTTTCACTTTAAATATATAATTGGTAGAAAAGCTACAGAAAGAAAGAGATTTATGAAGAAATTAATATTAAGTAAACAAAATAATAATTACTAGACAGAAGGAAAATACGTCGTACCCTCAGAACAAGTAATTTTATACTAGGATATAAGTAGTTGATAATTTATTCAATCTATAAAGATTGCAGTTACCAGGTCTTATCTTATCAAGGTTACTATAATTGAGATATGTTTTTGCTATTATCTATTTATTACTACTATCTTTACTGGTAACATTTTGCTATTATCTATTTATTAATACTATTTGTATTGGTAAATGTTTGCTATTATACATTTAATAATACTATTTTCATTGGTAACTTTTTGCTATTCCCTATTTATTAATGCTATTTCTATTGGTAACATTTTTGCTATTATCTATTAATAAATACTATTTTTATTGGTAACTTTTTTCTATTATACATTTATTAATACTATTTTTATTGGTAACTTTTTGCTATTATCTATTAATTAATACTATTTTTATTGGTAACTTTTTCTATTATACATTTATTAATACTATTTTTATTGGTAACTTTTTGCTATTATCTATTTATTAATACTACTTTTGTTGGTAACTTTTTGCTGTTATACATTTATTAATACTATTTTTATTGGTAACTTTTTGCTATTATCTATTTATTAATACTATTTTATTGGTACCATTTTGCTATTATACATTTATTAATACTATTTTTATTGGTATTTTTTTTGCTATTATCTATTTGTTAATACTATTTTTATTGGTAACTTTTTGTTAGTATACATTAATTAATACTATTTTTATTGGTAAATTTTTTGCTATTCCCTATTTATTAATACTATTTCTATTCGTAACATTTTTGCTATTATCTATTAATTAATACTATTTTTATTGGTAATTTTTTTGCTATTATCTATTTATGAATACTATTTTTATTGGTAACTTTTTTGCTATTATCTATTTATTAATATTTTTTTTATTGGTAACTTTTTTGCTATTATCTATTTATTAATACTATTTTTATTGGTAACGTTTTGCTATTATCTATTTATTAATACTACTTTTATCGGTAACTTTTTTTCATTATACATTTATTAATACTATTTTATTGGTACCTTCTTTTAATATTATACATTTATTAATACTATTTTTACTAGAAACGTTTTTGTTATTATACGCGTTTAATAATACTAATATTTTTATTGATATCTTATTTTAATAGTATACATTTAATAATACTATTTTATTGATAGCTTCTTCTAATATTATACATTTAATAATGCTATTTTTGTTCATACCTTCTTTTAATAGTTAGTATATGTTTAATAGTATTATTTTTATTGGTATCTTCTTTTAATAGTATACCTTATATAATAATACTGTATTTATAGATATCTTCTTTTATATTATACATTTAATAATATTATTTTTATTGCTATCTTATTTTAATAGTATACATTTAATACTAATATTTTTATTCATATCTTATTTTAATGGTATATATTTAACAATAACATTTTTATTGTTATCTTCTTTTAATATTGTACATTTAATGATACTTTTTATTAGTAACTCCATTGGCTATTATAAACTTAATAATACTATTTTCATTGATATCTTTTTATGCTATTATAGACTTTAGATTTTATTTTTTTGTCAATACAAGATGCCTATTATAGCACACAATTGGCAAACTAAAGCATATATCGCAATATAAATCATGAAAATGACATCAAAATATTTTTTACATATCTTACACATTCATAATAAAGAATCACAAACATAATATAAAATTTAATATATTCACAATATTCAATATAATATCAAATAAAAATAAAATAAATAATTTCTTCATTTTCTTTACATTTAGTTATGCTATTTTCATTGTTATCTTCTTTTAATACTATAACTTTATAATATTAGTTGTATTGTTATCTTTATTTACTATTGTACATTTAATAGTACTGTTTTATTCGGATTTTATTTCGCTATTATAAAAAAAATTCATGTGCTTTCATTGAGTAATAAATTGATAAAAGTATAAAAAATGAATCCAATAACAAATGAAGATAGACTTTCAGACAAATTCACCGAGTTGGAATCAAAAGTTTTTAAAACATTCGATGAGCTTGAATTGGAATTAACAGCATAACAGGAAGAAATCACAAATCTTATTCAGAGAAAAAATGCACTCATCAAATAATTAGAGGACAATTTCACGACCACCTTCCCAATACTGCACGAAGCAAAAATGAAATGAAACAGAAGATATTCATCCGACGTTGTCCGTAACAGAGTTACACAAACCATAGCAATACTGCGACAGTTGCTTGTTTTGGGAACAACGAAAAATATCTCTATGAAGGAAAATCCCAATCAGAAGGTATAGATTATTGCACCTGTGATAATTCAAACTCGAGCAATAATTCATTGTCATACACAAACAGTTCTATGTCAAAAATTCATCTGGGTCAATAAACAAATCCTACAAATACGATTTCTACAAAATGAAAGCCAATGATCAGAAACGGTACTGTCATCAAAACTCATACAGTGTGTACCACAGAAAAAAGTTTAGAAAATACTCCGACGGCGGATACCATTACAGAAACGGAGACGATGGCGGCATCGGATTCAGCGACTACAGGAACGAATATGGGAACCCGCATCATCGTATATGTCCACGTTCAGGAAGACGGATCGCAGGCCTGACAAAGGATTTAAGGTCCTATTCGTCAAACCATTAACTTAAAGGAGAGAAACAAGATACAACAGCAGCATGTCGGGTGTTACTGGTTTCAGGAGGTTCGATTCACTTGGGGTGGTGTCACTAACCTTTTTGAACAATCTAAACAAGTATAATATATTAAATAAGCTTGCATCAATAATAGAACAAAACCTTGATATATGTGTCCTGACAGAAACTTGGTTAAGGGAGGATGACAGCGTTATTCGAGCTGACCTTGCTCCTCCGGAGTATACTATACTAGATGCTGTCCGTCCGGGGGGTAGGGCTGGTGGTGGCACAGGTATACTTTGTAGGAATTCTTTCAAACCATCCATAGTTAAACATGGTAGCACGCAATCATACGAATTTTCTGAATATATGTTGACTGTTCAAAATATTTCGCTTTACGTTCTCGCAGTTTATAGACCTCCTCAATTAACATCAATAAGCGCATTTTTGCAAGAATTTGAAGATCATTTAATTTGTTTTGCGGGAATGACGTGTCAAATTTTAATTGCTGGCGATTTTAACATTGCAATTAACAAAACTGACAACAATGCCGAGAAATTTCAAGATTTACTAACATGTTTAAATTTAAAAAATCACGTACTTTCTCAAACACATATGGGAGGTAACACTTTGGATTTAATCATCACAAGAGATTCTGGTTTGCTTACATTGAACAACATTTTGTATCATGATTATGTAGCAGACCATTGCCTCATATCAGTAAGTTTGAATATGCCATAGCAGTGCGGACAAAAAATTATAAAGTATCGAAATATTAAAAACATAAAATTGAATGAGTTTGAAAATGATGTCATTGATTCAAATTTACTAGAAGTTATAAGAAATACACAATCCGTTGAACAACAAGCATTTTTATATGATAATACCTTAAGTGAAATATTAAATAAACATGCTCCTATAATTGAAAAGACTGTTCAAATCCGAAAAGATTCCCGGTGGTACAACAATAATTTAAGACAACTTAATAAAGTGAAATGTAGAGCGGACGAAAAGTGGAAGAAACAACCAACCCAGGTTACTCTCGAAAATTTTAAAATTGCTTTTAGTGATTTCAAGTTGGAATGTAATAAAACCAAAGTTCAATATTATTCAAGTCTATTTGAGGATTGTAAGAACGGCCAAAGAAAGGTATATCAATTGGTCAATAGGGTTACAAAGGAAAACAAAGATAAACAATATACAAAGGAATCTACAGATACAATTATAGCAAATAAATTAAATTCATTTTTTATTAATAAAATTAATGACACAAAAGTTACAATTGATGAAACCGTACAAAATGAATCTCTAAGAAGACCAAACAATTACGAGGCAACTCCAAAGGATTGTATTCCTTCCTCATTCACGGAAACGAATATTTCAGATATTCAAACTATTCTTAAAACCTTAAGCAACAAATCGTCCTACCTAGATCCAATCCCAATGACATTATTTAATGAAATATCGGCTACGTTTTCACCCATTATCAACATAATAGTTAATACTTCATTATCATCTGGTGTATTTCCAAGCAAATGGAAAAATGCTATTGTTACCCCCTAATTACTTTCCCTCTCGCAATCTGCGATCTCAAAATCGTACTTTCCTGCAAGTGCCCCGAATAAATACTAGAATGAGGGCTCGTTCATTTAGTTATTCTGCACCAATCATTTGGAATCAGCTGCCTTATGAGCTGCAGGACGAAGGAAACTTTGATAAATTTAAATCCAAGTTGAAGACCTTTCTGCTTAACAAGTTTGTTGTGAGTTGTAGAGTGTTTGTGTAGAGTTGTGTAATTATGTTGTGCGTGTGTTTTTGTTGTGTTATTTAGTCTTATTGTTTTATTAAGCTTTTGTAAAGCGTTGCAGATTGCCACTGCGTGGTTTTGGAACGCTATAAAAATTAACGCGATTAGATTAGATTTCCTTGCGGAAAAAACTTAGAGCAGTACAATTCGTTACAGTTAGGGTTTGGTAACCCACACGTAACTGTATGTCCATATTAATGTGACAATAAAAAAAAAGCAAATCAATTTCTTACAAGCATTGCATGTAATGTTGCTCCAAGTTCCAACATATACTTCAGAGAACGCTAATCATGAACTGCAGTGTTTAAGCCAGAACACAAGAAAAAAGTAATGAAATAAATGAAAATATTGTCGATCAATATTGGAAAATTTTAAAATGATGCGCAAATGTTCAAACGCTATCTGGAGAGGGTATGAAAATAGAGGGTGTGTTTGTGTTTGGAGAGAGGGTTCATCCACTTTTTGCGGGCTTGCTGTTTTTTACAACTCAAGAAATGATTCATTGAAATAACAATGATAACAAACCAGAAAATTTTAAAATCTAGAAAATTTAAAGCGTCTCCTTTAAATTAAAGTTTCAAAAACAAATAACACATTTATAACTTCAATCTTTAGGAAGCCCACATTCACGGGACTAACATTAAATTTCAATTCATTCATACCATTCATTTATAAAATTAATTTAGTTAAAACCTTGATAAATAGAGCATACAAACTGTCATCTTCATTTTTTCTTTTTCATTT
>JARUHE010210995.1:0-13420 GCA_031471125.1 Archaeomysis grebnitzkii | reverse complement strand
ACGTCCATTTGCTAATAGAATATGATCTATATTTAATTAATGTATCTTTTGTTACCTAATTATATAGCTTTTTTCTTCGTACAGGTGAAGCCATTTTTCTCACATGTATATTTATATATATATATATAAAACTTTTTAAAATTTAAATTCAACTACATGTCTATATAATATTTAAAAACTATAAAAATACATAATATTTTTATTTTACTATGTAATTCAGTTACAATTTCTAATAAGAAGTATATATATGTTTTCGTCAGGTGTGTTATATAATTTACACATAAAGGCTAGGTACACTTGAAGGCCGAACTTTTGATATATATATATATATATATGTATACATAGATAATAAAACATAATAGAAAAGCTAATTTATATTAAAATCAATTTTATAATCAGGAGTCATTCATGGCTTCAATGCCAGCAAATAATTACATAAATTCTATTTTTTTTATAATTAACAAAATGTTTTGCAAGCAACGCCCTTAAAATCTGAAGAAACCTTGTTTGAAGCTTCGATGTAATTTGCAAATTGTTTTTCTATGTTACGCGAATAAATTATTTTAATACTAACAAAAGGTAAATGTTAATCAAATGTATTCATTAAATATACAAAACAATAAATTTAATGATAGTTAAGTTTTGTTACCGATAAAAAAATATCCATTATAATAACGGACAATTATTACTGATTTTTAGAAATAAAAATTTAAATGGTCCATTGAAATGAACAACTTAACCTAAATTCCAACCGAAAACAATGTTTTTACCATTTTGTTGTTGTAAAGAACATATATTAACAAATCTATTAAAAAAACAAGCGAGCCTTAATTTTATTCCGTTGTTATAATGGAAATTTATAGTCTCCGTTGACTCAACGGAATTTTATAACAGTGTACGGCAGAGGCGAAGTTTGTTGTACAATGCAGAAAATATCAAATGTATAAAACGTTGTTTTGTATCAACAAAAATAATGAAAAAAAATATTTCCTAATCATTTTAATTTATTTTTATTGCCACGAAGTAAAAGTGGATCAAATTTTATTTATTGTCAATGAATGTCTTTACGATATTCAAAATAATTATATTTAATTATAATTTTTATTCATTATTATTACTGAAATTACAAAACCTAAGAAAAAAAAAAAAAAAAAAAAAAAATGTTATAAGTATTCTTTTTTTTTCAAAAGTTATTTAAAGTTTTAGTGTTTTAGGATTGTTTTAAATTTGTGAATAATTCTACTTTAAATTTAAGTTAAAAATTAATTTAAATTTGATTACAATTTTCATGGTTTAATCAACAACAAAAACGCTCAGCTTGCTTATAAAAAAAGATCAGCATCAATCCAATCGGTGTTTTCTGCATAATTATTTACTGTTAATGATAATACTTAGTTTAAAGCTTTCATAATGCAAGCCCAATTAAACTTAAATGATCGCTTCACATATTATCCTTTAATACGATTACCCACATCAAAGCGATGTATACCAAAACGGGGTAAAGTCATTACATACCGCTCCCTCCAACCGAGGTTAGCATGTGAGATCTTAAGAATGGACAGTCATGTTCAACTACCCAATCATAACTTGGAGTGGACATGACAGTCATGGGCTAAAGTTATGGAAAGATTAGTATTTTTTTTTCAACCACACTCTCTTATGAAAAATCTTTTTAATTTTTCTGTTTGTAATACATAGAACAATTAAAATTGGAGCACCATTGGAATGTGAACACCGTTATAACTAAATGGGAATACAGTCAAAGTTGGAACACCATTATAACTAAATTGGAATACAATTAAAATTGGAAAACCATTATAACTAAATGTGAATACAATTAAAATTGAAACATTATTATACTTAAATGGGAACACAATTTAAATTGAAACATTATTATAAATAAATGGGAATACAATTAAAATTGGAACACCATTATACCTGAATAGGAATATAATTAAGATTGAAACATTATTAAACATAAATGGGAATACAATTAAAATTGGAACACCATTATAACTAAATGGGAATACTATTAAATTTGAAACATTATTATAATTAAATGGGAATACAATTAAAATTGGAACACCATTATACCTAAATGGGAATACAATTAAAATTGGAGCACTATTGGAATGTGAACACCATTATACTGTAACTGAATGGGAATACAATCAAAGTGGGAATACCATTAAAATTAAATGGAATACAATTAAAATTGGAACACCATTATACCTAAATGGGAATAAAATTAAGATTGAAACATTATTATAAATAAATGGGAATACAATTAAAATTGGAACATTATTATAACTAAATGGGAATACTATTAAAATTGAAACATTATTATAACTAAATGGGAATACTATTAAAATTGAAACACAATTAAAATTTCAATACCGTTTCTATTAATTATTCATTAACTATTATTTGAATACTTTCGTTTTCTATTTGAAAATTCCTAATTTATGATTTTGCAACTTCATTGTATGAAATTTTATTGATGTGGTTTGTTCATACAATAAAACAATCCTGTTATTACTATGCTTAATTATTACTTTTTGCTAATGTTTGTTTTTCGAACATTTCAAACGGTTTCCAATTATCCTGTAAGTCAATATTAGTAATTTAGTTACAAAGTTACTTTACTTTTAATCGAACTTTAATTACTCGTTTTTGTATGTTAAGACTTAAATTAAAATATTTGTTTTAATTACATGTCTTGGTAAATTTTAATTTGTTCGTGAGTAGAACCAACCAAACATTTATTTATAATTACTTTTATTGTTTATATTCAAAAGTTTTTTTCAAACTATCATTTATTTTTTTAATAATACAAAGATGTTTGAAAGTACAGATAGATCTTGAAAAGTTTTCAAAAACATTAAAACATATTTGTTAGTGAAATGTGTATTACTTTTTATATTGTATTTCCCTCACATTCGAGGAAGTATGAATTGAGAAATGGGATTAATATTATACAAGACACCTTCTTTCACAAATAATTGAAAATACAAAGAGTATGACAATTGCAGAGACAGGTGATGGTTAACAAAATAAAACAACTTGCATGGGGTTAAGGATATACTAGTTCTTGAGAAATGTTCTTATTTAATACAAGAACAAGCATGAGTAAATGCTAAGCGTTTGTACATTCAAAAAGTTTCTATGTTAGTGTGATTGTGTAATATAATGTTGTATATTAATATATTGATACTTCTCTTTCATTTGTTTCCAATAAAATTATCTCTAAATCTTCAAGTAAAATAGTTGGTTATCAGGAATCGATGATAAATTGGCTAAGTCTAAAAAGGTCTATAACATATATTATTTGAAGAAATATATTTTTTTGGCAAAAAGTCCTGGAGGCAAGCTATCATAGAATCGCCAGTTCTTTCATTTGTTTAAATAAACTTTTCTCTAAACCTTTAAATAAAAACCTCAGCTAACCATGAATTTCAACTTGCTTATGAAGTGTATGCTTTAATAGTTAAAAACATATTTCATAAAACAAAATCTTTATCGACATCAGTGTGTATAAGTCTTTATTTTCATTTAAAAAAACTTTTCTGTAGAATCATACTAGCACCATGAAAAGTTATTTAAACTGAATAACAAGTTTAGTAGCAAAGAACGAGAACATGATTATTTTATTTAATAGAAAGTATATGTAATACCTTTTTAAAGCTAGAATGACTGTCTAAACTTAAAATGTATGTGATCACATTTTCGACATTTGTAAAAAGCTTTTGAAAACAAACACAATGATGTCTAGGAGTACAGTATATTAATGACGTTTAAAAATAATAAAATAGCTAACTAAAAAATATTCAAGTAATATTAATTAAATGATTAAACAATACTAATTAAACTAGATCCATGAATGCTTATTATAGTTTAGTATTAATATGTTTTAGCATTCGATAATCATACAATGTATAAATTATGAAGATTATATTATTTTATTTATATCATATTATATTATATTATAGTTTTATTATTATTATTATTATATATTATATTATAGTTATTATTATTATTAAATTATATTATATTATAGATTTTATTATAGTTTAGTATTAATATGTTTTAGTATTCGCTAATCATACAATGTATAAATTATGAAGATTATATTATATTGTAGATATTATTATTATTATTATTATTATTATTATTATTATTATATATTATATTATATTATAGATTATATTATAGTTTTAGTTGTATAGCATATGTTTTAGTATTCACTAATCATACAATGTATAAGTTATGAAGATTATATTATATTATAGTTATTATTACTATTATTATTATTACATATTATATTATATTATAGATTATATTATAGTTAAGTATTAATATGTTTTAGTATTCGCTAATCATACAATGCATAAATTATGAAGATTTTTTGCCATAAGTTTATGAGCGTCCATCGATGTTGGCCAACGGGCGAATATGTTGTAGCGGTGTGTTTTTAATTAATTTTATGTGTTTTATGATCGAGATTTGATGATGATGAGTTGTTTTACAAATAGCACAACCATGTTGACATTTCTCTTCTTGAAAGTGTTGTTGCTCGGAAGTTTCTTCATTAACTTTTAAATCAAAGTTGTTTCGTAATATTTAATAACATAAACTAGTTTTATCGACACGTTTTTGCTTATTAAATCATTTTATTTTAAAATAATTTCAATTTTATTGTGAAAAATTCTGTTAAATTAATGATGTGATACTAATTAATGAAAATTATGAAGGTTTTCATTTTGTTGAGATATATAGAACTATATATGTATATCAAGTTATAATATTTTTTTCACATTTTTATATTAGTACTGTACATACAATTACATAATTTTAAAAACAAAACTATACATTTAACAAAAAAATTGCAGCTAGGCAGTCAAATTATATACAAATATTATTATTACTATATAGTACAGTATGTACGGCAGTTTTTTGATCATTAGATTAACGTTAACCAAAGCTCATGGTTGTTAATTCTAGGAAAACGCACATGACTATCATAATATAATCATTAATATAATAAAATAATTATAATGTATTATAATAATATAATAATCAATTATTATAGTAATATATTATATTAATATAGCCATAATATATTATAGCAACATATTATAATAATATAATAATAATATATTATAGCAATATATTATAATAATAATATAAATACAATCGTTAATAAAGTCATTCTATGGATAAACTCTAACATTATAAATTTGTAAACAGAATAACTTTAACACACGTGAAGCAAAAGTACATATGATAAAAAATAAATACGCTGCACGTACGTACGCATAACCATCGTACTTTACGTACCAAACATACGTTGTAAAAACATACTTACGGTACGTTTTCCTCACAAAATATGTGCTTGTTTAGTGCGTTGTAGCCAAAAAATACGTACGTGAGTGTTTTTGTGGATAAAAAGTGCCATACGTGCGTATTTAGTCCAAGTGCGTTTGGTACGTAAGGTACGTCTAGTACGCCTACTTAATTTTCTTGGGGAGCTGTATCAATGAAATGCCGCAAAACTTGAACGCATGGTGTGTAAGCTATAAGGTTAGATTGATTGATTATTTTTTAAAGTGTTAAATTACTTAAAGCTCGAAATAAGAAAAAATGAAAATAATATAACTTTTTCAAACAGAAGCTAGTTTTTGTCACGTTTTATGTGATCAAACTTCGTACACTAAAGCCAGTTAAAATTTCACACGAAAGTTATTATATTTAAAACTGAAAAGAAAATTATAACGGATTTGTTGTGATAATATTTACATCATTTATACATATGTCAACTTATTGTGATTTAAGGTTCGTCATAGAATAAAATAGAATTTACTGTTAAAATCTGTAGAAACCGTTTTGATGAATTAGTAATTTTATTATATCTTTTATATATATATTGAAATTTGTTTACTCCTACTGTAATAGCTTAACTGTGTTGAGGTTTATTTATAACTATAGTTTATATAATAACAGATAATAATAAACTAGTGTTTCACTAATGCAAGTAAAATGTTTCGCTTGGAAGTTTTAATTGTAGCAGAAGTTTAAGCATACACTGGCCAACAAATTTTTTTTTGCATACTTCAAAAGATATTTTAGTTGAACTTAATTATCAATTTTTCAACCAACATTATGACATTGAATTCCATTTTAATTTCTAAATTAATAAGTTTGAAGCTTTGTAAAGTTTATTGTTGATGTTTGGTTAATCTTTTATTATTGAATAAGCAGTTTGATTTTTTTGTGGATACAATTGAGATCTAACAAAAAATGAATAAATATTGTTCATATACTTAAATTTTGCTATCAATTATGAATTAATCTGTAAACATTAAATTTTAAATTGCAATTACAACTTGCCATGTAAATTAGATAGATAATCATATAATTGATATGAAACATTTCGTGATTAAAATAAAAAAAACTACAAAATTAAAAACTAAAGTTAACACCAATTAATTTAATTAATAACAAAATTAAAATATTTAAATATTTTATTAAACTTATTTTCATAATTAAAAGAATTTATCTTTTTATATTTGGCGAATAAAATGTTGGATTGCCGTAATTATTTACACATTAATCCCTTCGTGCTTTAATGGTCGAGTTCTGGACATAGAATAAGGTCGGGTTTCTGTATTGAAATTTGTGTATTTTAGTCCTATGACAATAAATTGTCGTGCGTTGATGGGTTAATTGTGTGAAAAATGTATTTTTGTGTAAATGAAATATTTTCCATAACTTGGTTTAATTCACGTAATCACAATTACACATTTGAATGTTTTAATTTTATGGAATGATTAAGGTGAGAAAATATTTTGTCTGTGAAACAGATAGTAAAGTTAGATTTTTAAAATACTTTCAGATAATAAAGTTAATTTTTTAAAAACATTTTCAGATAGTTAAGTTAATGTTTTAAAAAATATTTTCAGATAGTGAAGTTGATTTTTGAAAAAATATCTTGAGATAGTGTGTTAGTTTTTGAAAAGTATTTCCAAATAATGAAGTTTGATTTTTAAAAACATTTTGAGATAGTGAAGTCAGTTTAAAATTTAATTAGATAACTATATAAAACCAATTTTAGAATTTGGAAATTCTAATTCTTTGGCTTATTAGTAAATAAATTGTAAATAAATAAATAAATAAATAAATAAATAAATAAATAAATAAATTGTAAATAAATTGTATTGATTACAGATAAAAAATAATAATACTATTGGAAGAGCATAATCAGTTCAAGTGTATGATAAATAAAATTTTTGCTTCTTTTTGTATAAACAAAAAATGTTTAAGATAAACATCATAGAAAACGTTTCATTTTTACGTGTAAATGCAAGGGAGGTTACATTAAATTAGAAACACATTCCTATTGGTAAATTGATTGATAGATAGAAAGAACAATACAAAAAATTATTTCAAACTAATGTTTGTTATTTCTAAAAATTCCATCATTGAACCTTTCGAAAAGATGTTCCCCATGAACTGATTCTGTTTTAAAGGTTGGTTTTCATGTATTTCATTATATTTTGTATAAATTTACTTTATTTTGAAATATAATTGTTTTTTTATATTCAAGTTATTACTTCATGCTTTGACTTTACTTTTTTAATTACAATCAAACTAATTTATATGGATACTGATTGTATAATTCATAAATTTGATATATTTCTTAACTAAATGTATTTGTATATTTATAAGTGTCTACAATGAAGTGTTTTTTATTTCCAAAACGCAAGCAAATATAAGCGAGTTAAAATAAGTCTATTTATAATACATGTCTATTAAATTATTGTAAAAAACAAAAACAAAAACATTTTTTCCTTATAAATAGTATAATAAAGAAAGCGTTTTACTTTCTTCAAACTAAATAACAATGATTCTTTATAATTACTGGCGTCAGAGTATTAATAATTATAGGCAACTATTTGAAGGTGATTATTAACAAGTTTTCTTATTAAATAACACATAAAAATAATTAACTTTTAACTTTATTTGTTTTTAATGTTTAAGAAAAATATTTGTGAATGGCGTTACTTATTTTATTGGTTTCTTTTTTGTTAGAAAAATGTTGATCGGGTTAGAAACCGATTTAAACGGTAGAAATATTTAAGTGGATTACTTTTACAGCTAAATTCAAGCTTCAAAGTTCTTTCTAAAATGTGATGTAATACGAGATTAATATGTTTTCTTTTTTCAAACGCAGTCTAACTTTTAAACATTAAACACAAATAAATAATTGTCTTTTGATTTCCTCAACAATTAACGACACATGGTTGTTTATAAAACAATGTCTTCCACATTTAATTCTAAGTATGAAAACGTTTATAACATTTAAAGAAATATAACTGTTATGTGTCTTGTATCTGATTTTCTACAGCAAATGATAGAACAACATATCTGTTATTAACCCTTTACTGTCTGAATAGACCAATGTGTCCTGAGCCAAAATGATTATTTTCAATGCCAACTTTAATGGATTTAAGTCCTTAAAGCCACATTTGGGCGATCGTTAAAGGGTTAAATAAAACAAAAACGTTTTAGTCTCAACCGCCTTTAATCAGAGTGATCATTGCCGCCAATTCCGCGAATTCCCAACAATTTTGTTCGCGTTGTTCATTATGGTTCAACAAAGTCTTCGATTTTTTTATTTGTTTGTTTCTGTTTAAATTTTTTCAGTTATTTAATTTCTAATTTATTGTAAGTAACATTTTATCTTATTATTTAATTCACTTTTTATTAATTTTCTTGTAAGTTTTTTTATCAGATTCATTGTGTGTGTATCACGTTTTATTCAGCTTTTAGAACAAGTTGCGGAAGTGCGTTCACTTTTGGGACTTTATTTTCAAAAATGTATATCTTACTCATAATATTGCACCATAATATTCTAGTTTGGCGCATTGTGCATTGAGGAAATTAAGCCATGTTTTCATAAACAATACAACCTTTTAAGCACAACGAATCCCTTTACTCGATACAGTTAAGTAAGTTGGCCCATTTATGTAATAAAAGGGCGAATTGCGCTCATTTGTGCAATCACTTGCACGATTTGCGTCCAATGTATTTCTTAAGTTTTTTATTCTTAACCAGAAAATTGATTATGTCTGTTGTTCAACCTGGGTTTAACTGAACTTCGGAAGTATTTACACCTGCCTTTTGTTTTGTATTCACTTTAGATAACACATTTAAGAACGTTAAAAAATATCGTCCTATCTTATTAATCTGGAAAGAAAAGTTATCTATCGTGGGTATGAATAAAACCACACGTGGCATTAAAAGTTGTAATTGTAAAAACAATTTGTGCTTATTTTATTTTCATTTTATATATATATAACTTTATTACCAGTAAATCATATATATTTGAATACAGCTAACCGAATTCATATTGTAAAAATAAATCTATTTTTATAGTTATATATGGTTACTGCTTTATAAAAATAATTTATATTATTGCTTACAGATAAAATAATTGATTGTAAGTTTAATTTAATAAAATAACTGTACCAACAAATAGTTGTTGTGTGATGACAATTAATTGTCATAATTATCGTGTTTGTTATGATAACTCTAAATTATATCGCTATAATTATTGTATTAAAGAGAACATCATTCGAAATACAAGACTATTAGCGGCTGGTAGTTGGTAAAATTAAATGTAGAAAGATAAATAACTTATTCTTAAATACTTTTCAATGTTCTTACATAATAGAAGTTGAAAAAAAAACATTTTAAAATATATTATAATTCTTACTTCAGTTCAGTCGTCATTAATTCTACATTAAAAATAATGGTATACATACATGATTTTCGTTTTCAATGATGAATATTTTTTATCCAAGCTAGTAATTAGCTCATCATTACAACATAGTAAAAATATTTAAAGTGTTTTTTTATTTTTTTTTATTCAGACTAAGAGGCTAAGTAATTAATTAATATAGCTTTCCCATCTTAAACTTACCGCTGTTAGATATTTAAATCTAAAAAAATAACTAGTTTTACAAATTAGATCGATCGTTAATTTTTCTTTATTTTGTTTTACTATTTTAATCAACATCAACGACCGTAAGTTTGTTTTGTTCCCCAATTAATCATGAACCAGGTGTCGTAAAACCCAATAATCATGATCCATTAAACATCCATCGTTTTAATTGTGGACAGAATCAGGATGAGGCGTCATCTCTAACCGCTCTGCTTTATTAATTGTTTACAGACTATTTTCAATCAATAAATTTTTTGTGTTCTTTAATAGACAAAAAATGTCTTCTGTTATATTAACGGTAATATATCCATTAACATCATCACCATCATCATCTATTTCGTCGTGGTGGTCGTTGCATCCACATGATTATCAATATCGGCAATTATTCGAATATTTCATCGATTAAGCCATAGATAGAAGAACCAGAGATAGAAGAACCATAGATAGAAGAACTATAAATAATCAATTGAAAAATCTCAAAGACGATTTATGGACTGAGAGTTGCCAGGTACTTCGACTAAACAGATTTCAGAACTTCTACTAAAAAGATTCTAGATACTTCAACATAATTAGACTTACAACATTTATCTATGTGATTTCAATGTATTTTTCTTTTTTCTTGGGAAGATTTTTTCCTTTGGTAAATCCTTTAATATGTATACTTTAAACGTTATTTATTGTATAAAACTTAAATGTGATCACGCATAATCGTTTTATTTACAATATTGATAATATTTAGTCAGAAAATATTGTCCTCTTATTGATTTATAAGCTTACAAAACAGGCGATTCACAATGTATGGGTCCAAACTTACTTTATCTATGGTAAAACCTTCATTTTTGTATTATTATCGTCATCACAAAATATAAAAGTTATCTTAAACATTTAAAGCATAAACAACATATTTTCTACATTGGAAGTTTATGGTTTTTAGTCGTAAGTAATATTTTTGGTTCTTAAAGTAATTACAATCAAATTAAATAGATTATAACTAATTTAATAACAAATAATTGCTATGGGAGAACAACTATTTTATCTTTAATGTCTAATATTTAAGACGAATAATTAATGATACAACTATTGAAACATTATGAATAAACTCATACCGTGTCTAGAATATTAAAAACACATAAAAAATAAAAACTTCGTCAGGGTCTTTTAGATTATATTTAATGTAAAAATGTTTTATATGAAATTACAGTACCGTGAATCGTTTTAAAATCGGATGTTCATTTCAACTTGGTTTTGGTGTTAGTCTGAATGGTTCGTGAAATCAATCATTGTAATTAATCGAGCAATTATAGTCATTTGCAAAACATAATTCCAGGTGCTGCTTTCCACTGCCTGTCAACTATCGACTATTTGCTGTCAGTGATTGCCCTATTCATCCAATTGTAACTTCTTTTTTATGTTGGATGTAACCTCATGACCCATCCCGGCTAACTGATTTATCAATTCCGGACTAATTTGTCACAATGAACAGCTCTTTTGAATAAACAAAACATGTATTGATTTTGTTTGTAGGAAATAATTATTAGTTTGTTTGCTCTATTAACTTAAAAATTTACAATTTATTTATACAAATAAATGATCAAAATATTGATACCGTATTATTAGAGCAAACTTTTGCATTTTTTTGTTTCTCAAATTTGTTTTCATAGTATTAAAACATGTTGGATATTCAGCGTAAAATACCAATACATCTAAGAATCTGAATATAAAATATTTACAGTATTTCTGATTTTGTATACACTGGAAGGCTTTTTCAGCCATAATTAGTGCTTATAAATATTTTCATTTTATCTCATAAAGCTTAGAAGCTTTAGTTTATAATAAAGCTGTTTCAATACTATTTAAGATTACGAGTGAAATGAAAGACAATAATCTAGAAGTTAGTGTGGATTTAAAATTCTTTTTAATTTAAAGTTCAAATTAATTTCAAGTTTTAATCTCTTAAACTTTTTATCAATTGAAACAGCTGCCTGATAAACTGTAACTAACGTGACTTTATAAAACATAATTTACAAAAAGTTCAAATAACTGCACAGCTATGAATTAAACAAACATTTTATTGTTATACAATTATTCTTATTTACATAAAAATTGTGTTTTTGTTTCATCATTAAATTTGCATACTAATTATTATATATATTATACTGTTGTCATTTAATAATAATTATTAGTTTTAATATTATTATTGCTATTCCTTTATTGTTCCACATTGTTCATATTTTTTGTAGATTCTGTGACTTGTGCAGTGCTACAATATAAAAATTTTGACTAATTTCATTTAGATCTATATTCTTCAATTATACTATTAATATAAATAATAATATTAGAAAGTAACACTTTAAAGCTAGTACGGTATTATTTCTAATGATTTTAAGGATTTTCATGTTTTTATTATTTTTGAGCAAAGTTTTTATTAGGATGTTTCCTGTTATTTTCAAGACTTTGAAAAGCATATGTTTATGCAACTTATAATTGTTAAACATTCGAATGTCTTTTAAACTTTTTATGAACAAGATTAAAATGATTTAAAATAGTAATTTGTATGTTTCTAGTGTCCACACTACACATGTAGTTCTCATGATTATATGTATGGATGTGTATGTGTTTGTTTAAAATATTTATTTAAAAAAAACAAATATGGTTAAAATAATATGTTTTTATGCATAGCAATGTTTTTAATTTAACATAAAGTTATTTTAATTTTTGTTATCAACACTAAATTTTTTTACTTTTTTATTGTATATACAATATTTAAAATGACACATGGGTGGTATATATTTTTTCAAAGCAGGTTTCTATGAAAAAGTGAAATAACTGATTTGTTAACATTTTGAAAAATAGTTAATTAATCTGTTTGTAGATTATTATTATCAATATTTTAATTTGTTATCAGTTTTTTAAAATGTAAAACGTATAACGTATCAATTATGTTTGCGGTATACTAAGAAGAATTAATTTACATTTACAGGTAAGGTAAATGAAAGCTAGGTTATAACTTAACTATATTATGGTAAGTTATAAAGATATCAATTTCTGTTAATGTCTGAGATAACGCAACTGAATAACTCTGTAAACCAAATCTGTATTTCATAATGCAATATAACAGGATAATAAGAAAATTAAAAAAATATTAATAAATACAATTTAGATTTTTTTTTCATTTTCATTTTTTTAAAAGATTCCGTTTTTGGTTCACACGAGATGAATGACCAAGTCACGCATTTCCGTTTCTTTAAAAAAAATGCAAAACTTTTCAATCTTTTTTCAAATTACTAAACTATTATTTAGTAAATTTGTAATATATAATTATTATTAGTAGAAATCCGTTAGTAGTAAGGCCGCGTATCTCAGTGAACCAATGAGAGAGCTTGGCTCCTCCCCCTTTTGAAATAGGCTCCTCCCCCT
>JARUHE010210884.1:0-13420 GCA_031471125.1 Archaeomysis grebnitzkii | reverse complement strand
TAACACAACAATGTTTGCATTAAAAATAAGCCTTTTTAAACGTCACTTAAAAGACCCAATGGGCGTTATAGGGTTAAGGCGTGTTTCGGCTTTATTTCGTGCTTAAGTATGCTTAAGCTCGAAATAATGCCAAAATATGCCTTTGTTTTTTCATAAACAATTTAGTTTAGTTGAGTATAGTTGATATTGTATCGAAATTATCTTATCCAACATAGACACAAGATATTTATTCGTAATTATTGTAACTTAACAACACATGTTACCTTCCCTAGTATCATCTATCCCTAGTTAGTGGCTGATCCTTGGCTATTAGCCACAATTTAGTGGCTATTCTATGGCTCCCTTAGAAAATAGCCAAGAATTAGCCATTGAAATGCTACTAGGGCTTGCAGACTTACGTTACGGATTTCTAATACTTTGGTAAGTTCATTGAATAGACCCATCAATGGTATTGGTTTGATATTGTTACCATAGATATAATAAAAGGAATACATTATAATACCATGTGGTTAATATATTTACACAGCGCTGAAGATTTTGGCAAACACTACGGATGATGTCTATATAAATCTATATGTACAGAATAACTAAGAAACGTCAATCACTGCTCACTATGATAAATTTTTGCAAGCAATCACAACGAAATGACAGTGGTGACGTCACGGTCACGTGAATACTTCGAATATGTTGTTGTCTTTAAACAGAAAAACCAACCAACCAACATATTCGAAGCAGTCACGTGACCGTGACGTCACCACTGACCGCGCGTTGGTTGTAATTGGCTGAAGAAATTTATCACAATTAGCATTGATTGCCGTTTCTTAGTTGTTCTGTGGTTATACTGGCGATCGTATGAAGTAAAGGAAATGAAAGAAGTGTTGTTGTTGTTGTTATTGTTGTTATTGTTGCTGCTGCTTTTGTTTTTGTTATTGCTGTTGTTATCATTGTTGTTTTTGTTGTTGTTGTTGTTGTTGCTGTTATTGTTGCTGCTGTTTTTGTTTTTGTTATTGTTGTTGTTATCATTGTTGTTCTTGTTGTTGTTGCTGTTTTTTGTAGTTGTTGTTAGTGTTGTTCTTATTGTTGTTGTTCTTGTTGTTATTATTGATGTTGTTCTGTTGTTATTGCTGTTGTTGTTAGGAATTATTGCTTTTTTTACTTGTTATTTGTGTTGTTGTTATTGTTGTTTTTCGTTTTACATTATTGTTATCATCATTAATTTTTATATTGTTTATATTTTAGCTAACATTAATTTTATAATATAATAATGTTCATACTATAGTTATTGCTTCTGTTTTTATTATTTTAATTGTTATTTATTTTATTACTATGATTATTGTTTATACTGTTATTATAATTGGTGTTATTTATATATATTTATATTGCTATTTATGTTGTTATTTTTATTTGTATTGATATTATTAGTATTATTATTGTTTCATTATTATTAATGATTTTGTTATTACTATCGTTATGTGTATGATAATCAGCATTTATACATCTTATTATAGTGTTTCTTATATTACTATCAAGATAATCGAGTGTTTGTTAACGATAATTGTCACCTCAAGTTTTTATCTCAAGTTAACACATTTTTCAAGATTAATCCCTTATCTTTATTATGGCAAAGTAAGGTGTGTATATAAATATATATAAATATTATATAACAAAACTTCAATTATTTTTCACCAAATTACGGCCAAATGCATGGTAACCCTCAAGTTTTAAGGTTATGTAGCACAGTAGATTTTGCGTTAACTGATTATTATTATTAAATCACTAGCTGGCAACTCTTACACCTGATGATGCATGGTTTGATTTTTTTCGTAGGATTTCATAGGATTTTAGATTGAATGACGTCATTATGATTTATGTTTTATATAAAAATATTTTGTTTAGCAAATAATATAATTTGTTTTTGTTTTATCAAAACAAAAAATAATTGTTTTTGAGTAATAAACAAAATACAAATTAATTTAATGTTAATTAAATAAAGTTATTTATACTTTTGTTAAAAGTTTTACTCTGATAAAATCTGTCAAAATCCTTCTTTAGTACCAGTGAAATACATGCCTTAGGAAATTACAACAAAAATCTAAGATTTTAATTGACAAAATATTGTATGAATTGCAACGAAATCTATTTGAGTTATTTAATTAAATATATTCTAATGATAAACTATAATTTATTAATTATTATTACTCATGAGGGAGTTATTTAATATAATTTCAAGATATGAAACCTAGTTGCATTCAAGACATAGTGTGAGGTAGTTTACTGTTAGTTTACTCATAGTTCATAAAAATTTAGTGAACCAAACAATACTTGAACGATTCATAATCAGTTTTATATTAATTAAATGTTTCTTAAGGCTTGCGACAACTATATATAAACTATTGACTTAAGTTGTAACTTCTTATTTAGATTAGATTGAGTGAGCAATTCCTTTTTCTTTTAAATTACATATATATATATATATATATATATACAGTATATACTTGTTCATACATGCTTGGTTTCAGTGCTTTGTTTTTTATCGTAAATTACCATGATTAATACAGTAATTAGTTGTAATTACATTCATTTCCAAGTTTAGTCTTCATATCATTGTGCTAAAAATTATAGAATATATAATATTATTTATTGTTATTATTGTTTGGCAGGTTTTTATTGTTAGTATTGTTTTATATTGTTATTATTGCTGACGGGTTTTTAAAATTAGTATTGATATGTTTATCATAGATGTCATTATCATTGATGCTTACCATATTTGTTATTATTATTGTTTATAATTTATTATAACTGTTATTATTGATAATATTTTATTTATATTGTTTATTATAATTGATTTCTTTGTCACAGTTGTTATTATTATTGTTGATATTTTTGTTATCATTAATATTATTATTATTGATATGTCACTAATTTTAATTGTATTTCTGTTAGTTAGTTTACAGCTAATGCCTACGCAGTATGAGTCCCTGTCTGACCATACACTGAAAACAATTGATTAACTTTTTATGTCTAAGGTAGTCAAAATTTACATCAACAAACTGACTCACCTTTATGTACAATGCTCTTCAAACCACATGAACAAGGGAGCCTTATTAAACTGTACCCATGGGTATGAAAATGGTCGAGAATTCAAATTATTCAAAACTATATATAATAAAAGCGAAACAACCTGTCAAAAATCATTTTTTATTATGTAAAAAATATTATTCAACATGATCATACATCACAAGCTAGAGGTAAACAAGTATTAACAATAACCAATAATAATTAACGAAGGATAATAATCTAAAACTCTCATTTCAGATCTGGAGCGAATGAAAGTGGTAAAAAAAGACAACAATGAAAAGGTTTGACAGACCAACAATTCAGATCTCCATGCTGAAGAATGATTAAGTGACATTGCATCTCATCACAATGAAGGATTAAGTGACATTGCATCTCATCACAATAAATGATTAATTGACATTGCATCTCATCATAATTAATGATTAAGTGACATTGCATCTCATCACGATGAAGGATTAAGTGACATTGTATCTCATCATAATTAATGATTAAGTGACATTGCATCTCATCATAATTAATGATTAAGTGACATTGCATCTCATCATAATTAATGAGTAAGTGACATTGCATCTCATCACAATGAAGGATTAAGTGACATTGCATCTCATCGCAATGGTGTTGTTAGCAAAAAGAAGCGACGTCAACGGTGTCGGTAAAGCATCAAAGACATCGAATTCTTCAAGAACGAGCGAAGATTCTCCAGATTTCGTGGTCCTTCTGTCTCAAAGACTCCGCCCCCTTCCATCTCACATCAACTCCCTCCTCTCGCCGGAAAGCCCAAAGAGCAGCCACTCATCCGGCGCGCACACGACTGATACCTACACTGAAAATGACCAAAATTTCGGAAGATATTTCAAAGCAGTTACGCAAATTGGAAAAAGATCGCTTTATCAAACTTTCATTTTAATTTATCTGAATTTAGATTCTCATAATGGCACTTTGCCCATTTATAATTTCTGTTTTGAAAAGCTTGAGTGGTCTAATAATAAAATGAAAAGCTTGTGGACTAACATTGAAATAAGTAAAATTAAAATAAATCCAACAATTTCTGATTTTGATGTAGATATAACTACACTTTATAAAATTATAATCAACGTTTTAGGTTTTATTCCTGAAAATTTAAAACAATATGCCAAAGAAATAAAAAATCAGCGAAATTTCTTATGTCATGAAGAAACTCAAATTTCCACATTAGATTTGTATAAAAAGATGGATAAGTTGAAAATTTTAATAAATGATTTATTACAAGAAGTTGAAGTATTTTCTCGCTATAAAACAGCAGATTTAATTACTACTTATGCGTTTCAAATAGACATGTTAACTACTGAAGAAATTGATGATTTCAGTCTTAATGAATATCTAAATCAAATAAAAAATTTGAGAAATTCTAAACAATTAAAAATATTCTCCGAGACAAAAATCGAATTATTAGAAAAATTTCGCCACCTAAAAATTTTGAATCCATTTTCGTGGGTTCATGATAATAAATTGGCAAATCTTTCTGTTGATAAAACCTTCACCGACATTCAAATTACTTACCAAAGCACAGATATACAATTACCGAAACTTCTTGACCATATCAAGGATCGGTTTACTCCGCGTGTTCTCATTTTGTCTGGACCGATGGGCTCTGGAAAAACATCTTTGTCCAGGTTTATTCTTCACGATTGGTGTACGTCGACAAACTATATTAAGAAACTGAAAGAGATTGATGTTTTATTTTATATTGATGTGAAAGAAGTTACATCGAACACCTTAACTCAATTTTTACGCGAAGAACTGTTGCCAAATACTGGAAAAAACTTTTTAGAGACAGATCTTATTCCTGCTTTTCAAAACATGAACATCTTGTTCGTTATAGATGGAGCAGACGAGTCGACCTCCAACAGTGTCTTAGTCATAAAAGAGATTTGCAAAAAGTTTTTGGATGGAAGAATCATTATCACTACTAGACCAGAGTTTGTTATGGAGCTTCAAATGATGGCTGAGGATAACATTGTTCTAGATCTTGGTGGATTTACTGATGTTTCAATGCAGCAATATGTGGATAAATTTTTTGATGCATTGTCAATTGATGAAGTACAAAAGCTAAAGAATCGAAACAGCTTTTATGAATACTTATCAGGTCCAGGTAAGCTATTAGAAGAACACTTGAAACTTCCATTGACTTTGGTCTTCTTGTTAATGCTTTGGCATGAGGATTCGACCCTGCTAAGTGATCAAATCACAATGTCAAACCTGTATTCAAAAATCTTCAACTACTACGTGAAAAAGAATGCATGGCGCCTGATCAATAAAAGGACTATCAATTTAAAACCAATTGAAAACAAAGTTAAGAAATGGCTACTTCAACTTGGGGAGATTGCATTGGATATGTTAATTCAAGACAAAACAGTTCTTACAGATTGCCAAGCTGAGAAATTGATTAACTTGGCCGAGAATTATGACATTGATGCAATACAAACATTGTCCACTTTCTTGACATGTTCACCTTCCTCAACCATTCATGGAAATGAATACAAATTTCGATTTCCACATTTATCTTCTCAAGAATTTCTGGCGGCAAATTACATCTCAGAAATACTTACAAAAGACGTTGACAAGTCATCCATATTGTGCAGCAAATTCTCCGCCAGGCATAGAAAATTATTTGTTTTTATAATTGGTTTGATGGTGACGAAGCAAAGTGAAGAACTGTCCATTGAAATAGCTGAGAAACTAATCTCAATCTTAACCTCGAGTGTCGGTGTAAGCAACCACGAGTTTGCTTTTTGGTGGAACGTTTTAAACGAGTCGAAATTCGACGCCGCCATTTGCCACTCGGTTGGCGCTCTGCACAAGAATCGTTCCTCCTGGATCGTCAATTCCTCCGAGTCTGTGGCCTCATCTGAGGCAAAGATCGGCCTTCTCCGGCATGCGTATGCAGAACCAAGCCACATCTACGTCAACATTGAATTCTCTCACGACATTTACGACTTACCATTAATTGTGGAAATTCTAAAGCACGTTGGAAAGTCCAGTCGTGTGCATCTGTATGTGGACAAACAATTTAATTTGTGCAATTATGACTCTTGTTTAGATAAAATTGTCGCCCCTTTACTTCATTTGGACAATTTGATAGACCTGAAGTGTCATGGTGGGCCACAACTAACAAAGGAATTAAAGATTTCGAAAAATTTACAAACTTTACATTTGAGGATATCATCAGAAATATCTTTGTGTAATTTTATCAATAGTTTGAGAAATCGAAATGTTTTTAAAAGTTATTTTAATGACAAGTCTCTAAAAAATATAGAACTGCTTTTGGATTTTAAAGAATGTTTTGACGTTGAAATTGTTAAAAAATTGTTATTTAGGAAAAGATTCATTGTAAAATTTACGAATATCACCGACAACCAAATAAGTTGGTTAGCAAAAGTAATTAGAAAGTTAAATACTAGATATGATTCAATAATTCTTTTATCTTCTCACATAACGTTCAAAGGAATTCAAAGATTTATGCACAAGATGAAATCTTCAAAATCGACCACCATAAAATCGGTGCGGATCTTTTCGACACAAACCATCTCGAAAGAAGAGCTTGAACTTTTGCGAACCTTATCGTCGATTCCTTTGGGAATTTCATACATCAATAATTCAACCTAATAGCAGTAATCATTTCGACTCAACTTTTATTGAGCCAGATCGGGTTTTCTTGATCTGAGATCAGCTCATACCGTGTTTGGATTACTTTTTTTGGATCCAAACATAAAAAAAGTTGATCCCAGATCAATAAAAAATTGATCAAGAGCACATTTAAAGTCTCAAGAATGTAGACACGATTTTTTTTGTATGCGAATTATGAGTTAGTGGAAATTAAATTTCATGTAAATATGTATAATATTTATGCATAAATATGTATAAAATTTATACATAAATATGAATAACATTTATATATATTAAATTTTACTAACTAAATTACTAACTTCTTGAAGATGTAAAGTATAATTTCCACAATCTAAAAAAGTTTTTTTATTAAAAATAGACAAAGTACGTTTCGGAGGGCAACCCACCTTCATCAGCTGTTTTTTATTTATTTTTTTTTAATAAAAAACTTTTTTAGATTGTGGAAATTATCCTTTATATATATTTATACATAAATATGAATAACATTTATATATATTTATAAATAAACATGTATAGCATTTATACATATTTATACATACATATGTATAATATTTATACTTCAGAACAGTGAAACTAAATATCTATTCATTATTTTTGTTAAACTTTTGTGCTATATAATTTTCATCATTAGTAATTCAAAAACAATTTTTTCACTTGTGTCTATAATATTCTTTTGAAGCCACCATCATTAAGAGTTCTAAAATGAGCTTTGGAATAATATTATATAAACTAATACCATAGTTAATCGAAAGAATACTAAAACTAATGAAATAGTTAACAACATTGGGTATAAACTGAAACAAAAACATTAACTATGAAATATAATCAAACTAAAACAAAAATATTAATTTTAAAATGTAATTAAAAGAAAAATTATAAAACATAATTAAAATAAAAAAGGAAACTACAAACAAAAACATAAAAAAAATTGAGATGTTGAAACGTATACTCTAAAAAAAATTATAGATAAGTTTAATAAAAATGTTAGGAAATCAATCAGTTTTTCAGAACAAAAAATCTTTACGAAAAAGATCAAATGAATCTGTAAATGAACTATTATTATTAACAACTTAAGTAATGATTTTATTGAAATCCAATCAGTTATTAAATTATAAAGAAAATATAAAAACTATTGTGTGGCGAGGTATTAATTTTTTATCATTTAAATATTGTATATTGTATAATCTAATACTATATACATTAAATTTATTAAACTTATACATGTTTTGCCATATAAAGAATTTCTAATTCTTTTATTGGCTTCCAATTACATGCCATTGTTATTTTTGTAAATATTGTTATAAGTTTTTTATTCTGTAATTGTGTTTTGGAATTAATAAAGTCTAAAAAAGTCTATTAATCTCACCTGTTTTATAACAAGAGTTGTAATGATTAATAGTTCTTTATTCCTTCAACCCTATAACGTCAGATGTAAAGAATTCTTAACAATCAATAACGATTATTTTAATACAAATTGTAACGCATTTCGATCCTATGACTATAAATGGCTGGTTGTTATAGAGTTTAAAATAAAATAAAATAAATATAAACTAAATTTTGGTTGTCTGTATGCCATTGTGATAAATGTATTAAGTACTTTTTAATTTAATTTATTTTTATTAATTGTTTTTAAATTTTATGAATGGTGTTTAGAATGAATAGTTTTTCAGTTCATTCTAAGCAAATGTTGTTTTAAAATAAAAAAAGATATACACCTAATTTTGGTTTTGTTAACCCTCTGAAAAGACATCCTTCTTACAAAGCAAATATCTCAAAAAAAATTAATATATGTGAAAATTTATTTAATAAAAGTTGCTGAGAATGTATGGTTCTCCATTTTTTTTATAAGTAAACGTTCTTGTAAAAAGAAAAACAAAAAAAAAGATTTCTCAAATTTTGGAAAAAAAATACCTAAAATGTTACTACAATATTTCAAAAACAATAACAATAACAAAAATCTCTAACCAAAGGACTACATCAACAACGACACTTTGCCAAGGCGCTCGGTATAATAAAACAAGATTGCAGTGAAAAAATTAATGGAACTAGATATAATACATGTATAGAAACGAATAAAATTGTGTCCAAATATATGAACTACTTGCATGTTTTTAATGAAACTCCTCAAATAATTAATAGCAATGACCTTAAATAATTTAACATTTATTCATTTTTACGGGTTTTTGTGCTATTCACATTTCTTTTCTTTTTTTTGAAGAGTTTGAGCTGCGGTAGTGGAAAGACGTGCCAGCGGGCTAGCGGGGATTCCTCCCCGTAGGTTCCCTTTAGCAGGATTCGCCCTGCGAGAACCCTGCATCCTGCAGGACCCTTCTCACGGAGCTCCTCCCTGTAGGATTCCACCCGTTGGAGTCCTCATCGTGGAGACCCTCTCCATGGTGTTCCCCAGTGCCGGAGTCCTCCCTGTAGGTGCTGGCCCGTGGGTTTCCACACCAAAGGACTCTTCTCCAAGTGTTGACAAGTTAGTCCGTTGATCGTTGTTTTCGTCGGCGTTTTGAAATTTGAGTAGCTTTGCTACGTGTTGGCTTACCGCTGATGATTTTGTGGACTAGATGAGCTAAACCAGCTCCAGGGTCCACGATAAACCCAACAACAACATTTCTTTTTTAAAGGTCAACATACTAGGCAAATCGTGCAATCAAATGGACAAAAAGAAACTTGAAAAACTTGACTAAACAGATTTTTTAGTGACAACACAAAAGAACATTGTTTTCAGTATTGTATAATTAAATTTAGTGATCAACACAAGGCGTAAATCAGGAAGTTTTTCCAAATTGAGGCACCTTTCAGAACTTCACCTTTTGAATATTCATTGCAATTTTAACAATTTTATATATGTTTGGATAATCTAAGAAAGTGTTATTTTTCACTAATTAATTCTAAAATGAATCGTTAAGAATTTATGAAGGATTCTTTTAAAATTTGAGGCACCCATTATCACGAAAATAGCGTTAGATTTACGCTCTATATCATCAACGCCCGTTGGATGAGATGCACAATGATGTCAGCTGTGTAAAATGGCATATTTATCACTGGAAACTCTACCAGTACGGTAAAAAGCTACTAGAAGGTTTGCCGATACTATACTAGTATAGTATAAGACATTAGAAGAATTGTAAGCAACTCAATTCTATCAACACCCAATATACATTGCGCATGTTTTTGCGGGTGGGATGCATATTTAAGCGGGAATATAGGACTTCATAAGTTCCAACAATAAGTAAAACAGACTACAGCTAATAAAATAGTCAAAAAACTTCTTCAAATAAGAACTATAATTCTTTTGAAAAGTAATAAAACTATTAGAAAGACATTTAAACATGTTTGATACAATGTCAAATAATTACAGATTTGTTTCAAAAATATTACGTTCAAAACTGAAGAACTATTCAAAGTTTTTACAACATTTACTAAATATTTGATAGTTTAAACTTTAAACTCTTATAATTGGTGTACATTATTCAGTTAGTGTATCACAATGTAAAAACATTTTGGAGAAGGTGAATTACATATTTATGTTCATATGTGGCTGTGCATTGAGAGCATTGATGACTTCAATACAATTTTAATGACGGAGAAGTGGCACGTTGCTCCATAGTGTTCATAGTTTAAGTCACAGGCCGCCACTGGCAAAATAGGGATACGAAGATGCTATATAATTTGATAAATTGGACACAATAATGTCCTCAATCTAACCCCACAACATACCATTACATCTTATTATAGGCTCGCTATTTTTGACAACTCTCTTCCAGGAGATTCTATTCTCACATTATTTACCATTTAGTTTCTTCTCTCTAAAATCTCTTTCAATACAGACCTTCCATCACCTTCTTTGTTGCCCCATTTTTCTTCTTCCTTCCCCTTCCATGTCCAGGATTTGAACTCCGATATCATTTTTGTTTCTTCTTTTAACGTGGCCGTATCACTGTAATCTTCGTTCCTGTACTTTCTTCGATATTTCCACCACTTTCACTGTTCCTTTAATCCTTTTATTTCTGATCATATACAACTTTGCTACACCACACGTCCACCTCACCATTCTCATTTCTGCTACACTTTATTTCTTTTCTTAGGACTTTTCGATTGGCCAAGTCTCTACTCCATACTTGATCTCAGCTAGGTGTAAAACCTTCCCCATTAACTCTTGCACTGATATTTCTGTCACATAAAACTACAGAGGTGTTTTTCCAGTTTCTGCATCCCAATTGTATCCTATGGCCTATTTCGATGATATGTGGGAGCCGAAGTACTTGAAGGTGTTTTCGTACACGTTTTACTGAAAAGTCTGAGTAAATAATATTTGTTTTTTGATTCATGTATGAAAAATGTTCGATATCTTGGAATGTATTTCTCAACTAATTTTATGTTTATTTCTCAGCTATCCTAATAATTAGGTATGCCTTAAGTTGGGAGTTCTTAAGTCAGAAGTCTTACTGTAATAACTTGTTGTTGTTGTGGATTTTTGTTTTAGGGCAAAACACTATGAACTATGCATCTAAGTTTCGCCCTTGTAGTCCTGATGAGAAATTTCAATTCAATCCAAGTCCAGAAATTCAAAACACAAATTTAAAGGTAAGCACAAAAATGTTGTCTCATATCAGATGATTCTTCTAGTGTCCTTTATAAAAGAAACAAGACACATAATAACTTGATTAAGTAATTTTCATATCGCTGTTATTTAAAAAAAACTATTAATAAAACTTTACCAAATCATGTTGTATGTTTTAAGTATTTTTGTTATCCATCCTGTGATAACGGATTTATTATTTATTTTTTTACATGAATTTTAGTTTTGACATATACATATACATATTATATTATATCAAATTTTATTTGCAATAAATTATGAATCAAACTTGTTTTTTGTTTTTTTTTACATCCTAAGTTACCGGTAAGATGGTTGCACGTGCTCAATAGCTGCATATATATGCTCGCATACAGTATATAGTATTCTCAAATAGTGCTAAAAGGAAGCTAAATTTATGATTATGCGATTCCTATTAAACTGACAAAGTCCCCTAATTGCATGCTATTTGATACACACAATTGTCACATTAAGTATCTCTTGAGCAAGAAAATAGCACTAAAACCGAAGGTTTGAGCAAGCTCTTAGCAATAGCGTGACAGTAAAACATTAGCTCATAGTAAACTTTGAGCAAACCAATGGTTGACTAGGAAGGGCTTTATTATTTTACATGTTTTAGTTCATTAATTGTACCCAACACCATCATATATTTTGTATACTTTAAATATAAATAGTCCTATCTGGCAGATTTAAATGTTTTGTTTTCATACAAGTGTTTATAAATACGAACTAGGCTATACCAACGCCGACTCTACTACAGGCCTTTGACATCGAAACCTTAATTAGTTACACGAAAACATTTTCGACTCATACTTTCTTGATACGGGGTTAATTTTCTTGTCGTTCAATCAATGTTAAAATAGTTGATCTACGATCAAAAAAAGTTAATCAAATATGAAGAAAGGTTAAGTCGAGATCACTGTTATGCTTTGTATCTATGCTACCAATTGTGCTTCCAATGGTTTATTGTAACCACTGCCTACTGTAGTAGAGTCGCCAGTGTTGTAACTAACAAAAATTCCTTGCAGGTATGAACAAGGCCTGTAGTAGAATCGGCGTTGGCTATACAAACCTTTAGTCTAATTTTGCTAGCAGTATCGAACGCAATGAAATGTCAACTGCCTTGAACCAAAACCAACTTGATGCAATTTACACAGTGTAAGTAACTTACACTGTGTCATTTAGGTCGTATTGATTAATCCATGGTCACAATGACAATATGTGAGAGCCTAAGTGAACCATATCGAGTTTTGTAAATACTGTATTTCTATGTTTTGTCCCATGACACAAAGCGAGAATGGGGTTTGTTTCCCTACACTTTCCGAAAGAAGAAGAAAGTTGTTTGTAAACAATGAAGGCGGAGTACGATTGAGATTTTTGTATTTTGTTTGAATAAAACCAGCAATTTATCCACTTACAAAAGTATTTTCCTTGTTTGACATCATGATGGTAAATTTTCGTTGCATTCAATATAAACTGCTTAGCCTTTGTTGAAAAGCTATAATTAATTAAAATCATAGTTTTCATGTTAGGCCTAACTGAAAACTTGTAATCTCCGAAATCATTTATTTCATATCTTACTAAGTGTCAGAAAATAGGTTTTAATTTTTTTTTATTTTACTTATTACATGATTTCAGGGCTTCCAGTAACAGACATTGGCACACTTGACTGTGACTTTGAAACAATTTTTGAATTTTTTTAAAGTTCAAAAAGCAGGGTGCCAAAATATATTATTTTTTGAATGGGACATTAATTTTTGGTAAATCTCAGCGGCTACCGACATGTACGACAATGGCATATTCTAGGGTAAATTTCTAGTTTCACTGTACCATGCTGCAGGCCATTACTTTAGAATTGATGAACACTATTACGGCACCAGTGTGCCAAAATAGACCAAAAAACCAAAAGCATCCTAAAAAGTAGGTTTAGGAATAACATCCTCTTTTTTTAGAAAAAATAAGAGAAAGATAAAAAAATATGTGATTAGGCCTCCCTGTTTGGTTTAAATATATAATTTCAACAGTTCATTTACAATACAACTCTAAAACAATGACAATGTCTTGTGAACA
>JARUHE010210883.1:0-22378 GCA_031471125.1 Archaeomysis grebnitzkii | reverse complement strand
TCATACATTTGGTGGCCAACAAACTCCATTTAAGGAGGAAAGTCAGGGTAGGTTTTGTTTGGTGGGTCACAGTAGTGCTAAAGTTTACTTAAATAATGGTTTATTTAGCCTAAGTCCTATTTGAAATTATCACGTCACTTGGGTAAAGTATGACGTCACAAAATTAGAAGCAAACACGGTTAAATGTATGTAATAACATGAAAAATGGCGAGAGAGTAAGCGAAATGAGAATAAAACACGGTTAGATGTAAGATATAACATAAAAGTTAAGAGAGATCAAATAAAATGAGCAAAATGTGAAGAAAACACTGTTAATTTTAATTGGAGGGTGAAGAAAAATTCAGTTGCCATATAATTTAACGACGAAAGATTTATAGGTACTCGAGTGTAATGAGTTTCTATTTATACAGTTTTTTCAATTGCAGTACTATCCTTAATGATTACCTTAAAACCTACTTTGCAACTATTTTACAAGTAGTTTTGAAAATAAATTCCTATGTAAGGTTGCCGGTCTTTATCAACTTTGTCCGTAACTGTTTATAAAAATAAATAATTTTCTTTCGAAGGTCTTAGAAAAGCTACAGAAAATCACCTAACCTAACCCAACCATGTCATATATACAGTCAGTGTAAATAGAAAATAAGAGGACCTTGAAAAAAATTAATGGTGAACATACATTTTCGATTTGCGATATATTACATGTTATAACTATTTTAATATTGCATTGATTTCAATCATTTTTTCCTAAAATGAAGCTATTTCAATATATCGATATTACAATTTTAATAAATTATTTTTGCAAAAAAATTGGTCAATTTCTTATTGGATTGGATAGCATTAATAGGAATTTGTTTGGCAAATGGCTTTGCAAAAAGCTTTGATGTATTGAAATATGGGTTGCCCCTGTGGGGTTTTTGAAAAATTAATATTGTAGTAAATATAACCTTTAATATATTTCTAATTTGAATCTTACGTCTGACTGTCGTCTATTAATTCTTGTTGGTGCTAGGTTTTTGTACGGGATAGTTATACACAAAGTTGAGCATTCTGGTAGAAAATTTAATGACTTATACTATTTTTTCTAGACAATTTTTGTTTAATAATTAGTGTTTTACTCAACTGTTTTGTAGCCTTTTCTTCCTCTATTTGTACATTTCTACATTCTACAGATGAGGGTTCCTCCATTCTATAAACGAGAAAGCGAAGTTGACCGTGGATTTCTGAAATTCTATAGTTCCTCTTGTTTATTTATCTATGCATTCTACAAATGCCAAGGCTAGGCCAGGTCAGGTCAGGTTAGGTTAGGTTAGGTTGTTTGAGGTTCTTTTATGCTTAATATTTATTGAAAACTCTGATTTTCATATTACGAAAATCTGAGCAATCCCGTTCATATTTTAACAAATTACTTTTTTGGTATTTTTTTTATCTTTGGATTTTAGCAACTTCTGTTCTGTCCAGTCATTCAGTGTTTTACCAGCTTTGGTCGAATGAGCATGGAGCATTGTTATCATAAATGAATGGTATGTAAATAACATTTTTTTATAGAAACTTTATTTATAAAATAGCTGTATAAACAAATTCAAGAAATAAGAGGGAAATAAGGTGCTTAAATTGCAGTAGGTACCTTATTTCCCTTGTATTTCATGTTTATATATCTATTTAATCAATTGTTTCTACAAAAAAATGATATTTTACTGTTCATTCATGCTGCCGAAAAGTTAGGCAGTTGTCGTACACATGGCCTAGTGAAACTGAAAATTTACCAAAAAATCTGTTGAAATGCAAAATTTTGGAGCACTTTATTAAGATTGACCTAATATGTAGAACAGCCTGGATGATGTCGTAGGCATGAAAATTAATTTGCAAAAAGTTTTTATATAGTGAAGTATGTTCATATTTATAAAAGTTTTAAAACTATACAGTATTACAATGTTTATGGACTTATGGTTCGATTTACCTTGTTCAGTACCCATGTCCATGCCGGTTCTAATCTTTATCTAGGCTATTTTTAAAAGTTTAAATACTTTTTGCTTCTACTATATTTGCATTTAGTGAATTCCAAACATTTATTAGTCTATTTGTGAAAAATGAAAACTTAGTTCTTATCCTAACTTGGGGTTTAAATACTTTGTACCTGTGACCTCTAGTGTTTTCTCCAGCCAGGCTAAAGTAGTCTTCGAGCTGTAATCTCCTGAAGCCTTTTACTATTTTTAACATTTCAATTAGGTCTCCTTTTTGTTGTCTTTTATACAATGAATACAGTTGGAGTTCTTTCAGCCTGCTTTCATAGCCCAAATGTGCCAGGCCTCTAATTAGCTTAGTAGCCCTTCTTTGGACTGATTCCCAGAGATCATTATCACTGCCCATGCATGAAGTCCATGCCTGGACAGCAAATTCTATGTGTGACCTTACATAGGCTGGGTATGCTCTGATAAATATTTCTTTGGCCAGGTGTTTAAATGTATTCTTTAGCTTTCTCATGGTATCAGTTTCACTTCTAGTTTCAATTTTGCACTGGTCGAACCACTTCAAGTTGCTGCAGATTTTTATACCCAGGTCTTTTTCAGACTCAACACTCTGCAGTTTTGTTGTTGTTCACATGGTATGTATGATAACTAGGTGCACCCCCAATGTACATGACTTCGCATTTGTTGGCATTATAAGCCATGCCCCAGGTTGTTGCATATTAATTGATTTTCTCCAAGTATTTGAAATTGGTCAGGCCACACAAGTTTTTTAAGTGTTGCAGCTGCTGGCATGTCGATACATTTTAGTATCGTCAGGAAATAGTTTAACCCAGGATGTGATGTCTGTGATGTCATTTATGTAAATGAGGAAAAGTACGGGGCCTAGCACAGAACCCTGTAGCACACCACTGCGGACAGAAGTACATGACGAAAATTTACCTCCTATTGATACTCTTTGAGTTCTGTTTTGTAGGTAGGACTTGATCCATGTAAGTAGTTTGCCCCTGATTCTACAGGAATCTAGTTTGATCAGTAGTTTTTCATGGGGCACTGGTCAAAAGCTTTCTAGAAGTCCAAAAAGACACTGTCTACCTCATCCCTTTAGTCGATTGCTTTCCTCCAGTCATCCAGTGTTTGGACCAGGGCCATGTTGGTCGGTATGGAGGATTTTATTAGTTTCAAGGAAGTTAATGATTTCCTCTATCAGCATTCTCTTCGTTGTTTTGTAGACTTGGCTTGTAAGGCTGATCAGGCGATAGTTTTTAGGTTTATTTTTTCCCCTCCTTTGTAGATTGGGCATATTACAGTCTTTTTCCATGAGTCTGGGACCACTCCACTCTCCATTGACGTTGTGAAGAGGTTTGATAGTGGTTGGGCATGGTCTTTGGCATTAAAACGTAAATTTAATCGTGCATTAAAATATGGCCAAACTGTAGCTCATTCATGGCAATGCTTTAGAGCAATACTTGCCACATTCTCCATAGGAATTACTATTGAAGTGGACAATGTGGAAGCCTAAAGCATTGGCCTGAGTGCATTACAATTGACGTTATCGTGTCAGCATTTGAAAACATTTCTGGCAACCGTGCAAAGAACCTATAAGTTAGCATTAAAGATGCATTTTATAAACTATTACAATTTGAGTTATTGGTGTCAAAGTATAAATTTTAGCGATTTTATACCAACACTTCCATGTTGACATTTTTTTCATTCTTATTGGTATGTTCTTATTGTTCTATATATATCTTTAAAATACAACAGAGTGTAAACATCAAGTTCAATAATCTGACCACTATATGCTTGGGATATCACATATATACCAAATATTATTAAATTATTTAAGTAAATCTACTTGTCACACTATTTTCAACAGTACTCTTTCTTAAAGAAATTGATCGTAAATTCATCAAAAATGGTGAAAACTACAAATTTGAATTAAATTTTTTTTTAAAAATCTGTTAAATGAAATTGTTTGCTCTGAAATTTGTGTGAATTATTTGTAAATACCACAATTTGCATTAGTGTCGACATTTAGTGCTCTTCCTCTAACCTATAATGTAAGCTTAAATCTCAAACATACCTCTGCTGTTGGTCATATATTGCAATTGACTACACAATAAATAAGCTAAAATTTCTTTTTTTTAACTGGGGGAGTCCCAAGAAATGTTGATAAATTTAGTCTTTTAACTGTTTAGCATAGTGGGTGTATGAAATCAATGTAATTGTTTAACAAAATTATTATTTAATGTTAGCTAACTGTTAATGATGAAATTTAACTTGGTGGGTTAGATCATTAAACAATGTTTCTTTTTAGTTCTAATATTAATCTATTCAAATTATAGAGTAAAGTTAGTACACATAAATGTAACAAAAATCAGCATATCTATGTAACATGTAGCTTAGTGTTCTTACTTTTCTACCTATTTCAAGAGTTTGAATGAAGTAATCAAAATTTAACTTAAAAACTTTTCTGAGTAGTTACATCATTGGAACAACCATGTGGATCTGATTCCTTACATAGGTAAAATATTTTGCTAGAAATTTTACTTACTATTCACAAATTTTACATTTATTATTATTTTAGATTAGAAATTAATATGTTCCACCTATTATAATTTTCCCTCAAAAATACAAAATTAAAATTAATGCTTTTTAAATTTTAAATGATACATTTGCCTCCATTAATATGTAGCTTTTTAATATTTGTTTTATGCAATATTTTTCTTTTATCTGAAAGAATTAATAAACCTTTATTTATATTTATTGCTTGATACTTACATTAATGTGATATTTTTAGAATAAATTGATGCTATATTATCAATTGTTCTTTGAAATACTCCCACAATGATCTCAGCTTTGAAAATATGTTCTTACTTTTGCAGAATATTTTTGTAAATAGTTGTGTAACACTTTTTTATAGTGTTATAAAATTATAAAATATTTTTAATTAAATATAAAGTATTTTAAGGTATGTACCAAGTATCATAATATTTTGAATCTATTTTTTTTAATTAATCTTAGTTTTTTTATAAATTTAGGTTTTGCTACTATTTAAGTTGAGAAATGTGTGTAATTCACAGGAGAGATGCCAATCCCTCTGAGGAGTATGGCCAAGTTTGTTCATGGACCAACAATGTAAGCATTTAATGTGACATTCAATTTTTAAAGTTAGGTTTATGTAGTAAAAAGAATTTTTAAAATATTTTCATGAGCAATATATTTTTTCAATCATTATTAAAACTACATTTATCTTTGAATGAATTGTAAACAATTTTAGTGGTGGTTTATCTAGACTATGTTTGTATTGGAAACCACCCTTTTTGTATGGGTAGAACTCTTGTTTCACTGCCCCTAATTAGTTGATATGGTCATATGAATATATTCTTTGTTTTCTATATAGAATTTGAGCTCTAAAAATTAGAATCTCTTACATTTTTTTCTATTTACACATAGTTTGTTTGCTATTTGATCCATTGGCATTGAAACATTGTAAAAATGTCATAAACAATAAAAAATATGTTTAAACTTACAGTTGTAAGCTATTTATTTATTGTTACTTTAAAATGATAGTTCAATTGATGTAAACTCTTATTGATTGAAATAAGTTAATATTTTCTAATTTTAATAAACTGGAATTAATGTTTTTGTTGGCTGATCAAAGATACTTCATTGCCATAAACTAAACAAAAGATATTCGTGAACATAATTTAAAATCAATTTTCTTAAAAATTGATTAAAAATGGATAAATAATTAAAAATAAATAACTTTAGTAACATTTCTTAGCAATTTAACCTCAACAAATGTTGATAGATTTTTTTTTATTAAATTTATTTTCCAGCTATAAGCCAGAGAATCGAAAACAAAGTCGTGCCACATTCTACTGCTTTAAGATTGAAGCACGACAGCGATATTGCGCGCCTTTCTAAAAGAAATGCTCATCAGTTGGCAAAAGAAGTCTTTAGGTTTGTTTGATCAATTTATATTTAGAAAAATATGTTTTCTACATTTGTATTACAATTTAAAATCCTTAGTTTAACATTTGTATTATAATTTTAAATCATTAATTTAACATTTGTATTATAATTTCAAATCATTAGTTTAATATTTATATTATAATTTTAAATCATTAGTTTAATATTTATATTATAATTTTAAATCATTAGTTTGATATTTGTATTATAATTTTAAATAATTAATTTAACATTTGTATTATAATTTTAAAACATTTATTTAACATTTGAATTGTAATTTGAAATCATTAATTTAACATTTTTATTATAATTTCAAATCATAAATTTATCATTTGTATTATTATTTGAAATCTATAATTTAACATTTGAATTATAATTTTTAAAATCATTAATTTAACATTTGAATTATAATTTTTAAAATCATTAATTTAACATTTGAATTATGATTTTAAATCATTAATTTAACATTTGTATTGTAATTTCAAATCATTCATTTAACATTTGTATTATAATTTGAAATCATTAATTTAACATTTGAATTATAATTTAAAATCATTAATTTAACAACATTTGTATTATAATTTTAATTAATTTATTTAACATTTGTATTACAATTTTAAATCCTTAATTTAACATTTGAATTATAATTTTAAATCATTAATTTAAATTTTGAATTATAATTTTAAATCATTAATTTAAATTTTGAATTATAATTTGAAATTGTTAATTTAACATTTGATATAGAAACTTGTTCATATAATATTTACAAACTTCTTGCATACTGTTTGTAAAAAGTATTAACTTTGAACAGGAAATGAAATATAAAAATTATCTTTAATATTTTTTCATTCATAATTGATGTTTCATAAAAGATTTCTCAGTTTACATTATTCAATTGTTGCATGTTGTTTTTTTCAGCTTGTATGAAAAGTCACAATCTGTTGATGTCAAGTTGGAAGTATCCCAGGGAACAATATATTGCCATAAAATTATACTTTCTGCTTGCCATCCAAGACTTTGGAAGCTCATTTTTGAAATTGCTCGCATACAAATCAAATATACCTCAGGACCTTCTGAAACTATATTTTGTATAAGATTACCTGCCCTCGAATATTCTATTACTGAAAACTTTATCAGGTATGTCTTAAATGTTGAAATATGTACTATGATGTGTCTTTAAATGCTTTCTCAATTATTTAAGATTGACCCTCCGGGTTATAGGTCCATGTTGATCTTCATGTAAGTATGTCAGGTTATAGTAAATTGATACAATCTCGATAATTAAAAGTTAAAATTTATTGTTGAGTGAGTGAATCGTAGATAGGACAGCAGTTACTATCTCCTAGTTGTCATTGTTTGGGTCTGCTCTGCTCTTGGGTGTAGCCTATCTTTCCACATTGAACAAAATGTTAGTGTTTAGTTTATTGTTCAAATCGATTCAAATGTGGTACACCGATGCCTTGACAACATGAAATTTATCTTTTTTGATTTATTGGCTATTTTAAAGTTTTCGTTTTGGAACTTGAAATAGTTTTATCAAATCAACAAACTGTTAAAAAAATTCAAGCATGTATAGTGAAACTCAACATAGGCATAGCATTTCCAAGGTTGTCATCATTAAACAATGACTTGATTGCTTATATATCATCTATATGTTTAAACTTTCATTTAATATAGGATGGATCATTGGTTTTAATATATTAATTGATATTTCATTTTATTGTCGAGCGAGTGAAAAGAAGTTAAGACATGGTGTTACTTTATCGTCTTCGTCTGGACATTCAACAAAAGGTTCAAGTTTTTATTTTCTTAATAACTTGTTTGTTTTTTAATATATCTGTATCAAATTTTCAGATCTGAAACAATCAATGTACTTACAATATAGTTCTTGTTATTTCTTTTTTTTTTATTTTAAGTTAAAATGAAGAGGATAACTTGTAAAATATTTCACATTCAAAAAAAGGTTCAAGTTTTTATTTTGAATATTTTTGCTTCAAATTTTCAGAATTTAACAATAAATATGCATGTATAAATACAATGTAATAGAATTTGAAAAAAATAAACAATTTTTTTTTATTGTTTTTATAGTTTTAGAAATTTTACAATTGTATTGTACATTGGAAAATAAAAAATCACTCTACATTTAAACCGCATGGCAGTTTCGGCATAACTAGATTTTTGTTTGACTTGTGGACCATTAGGTTGTAAATTAAGTTTACATCAACAGTCTTCAAGGTGAATTTTTGATTAAACGATGTTTTCCCACTGTTTAACACCATTTTTGGTTGAAATTTCTGATTAGGGAGATAACAAATATTTTCTTATGAATGAAATCAATTCAAACTTGGTACAATAATAAAAATAACTTCTTCTCCATAAATTATTTTCTGGAATTTTAATTTTATGATTTATTGGCTCTTCTATATTAAAAACGGCTTGGCAGCTTAATTATAACTATTTATGCAAAAATAATTATTTTATAGAGATTGTTATTCTTTAATTTATTTTTTCAACAGATCTTTATACACAAATGAAGTAGATAAAATTGCTGGTGCAGCAATTAGACAATATCTTGAAGACTTACTGTCAAACCTTCAACACCAAATATTTGTTCAAGATAGACGTATCTTGGTTCAAAAATTGAACACTAAAGAGCAGCAAAAAATTCAGCAAATAATATGTGATCAGCTTCAGAAAGGAGAAATAAGTGTTGAAAGGGGCAACATAAAAGAAATAAATGAATTGGTTATTCAAAAGAACTTAAGACCAAATCTCCAAACAAGAAAAGTTCCCAAATGTAAACTGGCGACTAACCATTTAGTGAATAAATATGTTTCCAAAAAGCCTAATGAAATAAGTAAACCTACACTGTGTTGTCAAAATGTGAATTCTTCTTCAGTTAATAACCCTATAACTAGATTAAGTAAAATAATCTCTAAGCTACCTAAGCATAATCATACTTTAGCTTGTAACTGTGATCATAGAAGTACACAAAATAGCTCCTTAATAAATATACGTTACAAGGGTTGCGAAAAAGAAAATAATTCTTATGGAATACATGAAAATAGACCTCAGAGTGGTTTTGGTGAGAATATTCTTTCTAAAAGCCATGATAGTTTTTACTTAAAGAAACCTTTTAATTTACTAACTACAGATTCAAGTGATACTAAAGATTATTCTTTATTCCACAAAGTTGAAAATGATTGTATGTTAAATAAGCAAAAAGATATGATTGACCAAAGAAGCATTTGCTCAGTTTCTCCTGATAGTTCCACTTCAGAAACTTCTCAACAAATGGATGCAAAAGATTCTGTCGTGTTAACCAAACCAAATGAAAGTTCTTCCGATTTGATGGGAGTGAAGGCAAAGATTAAACATTTAGAAAGTATTGCAAAGTCTAATTCTCAGTCCTCCATCAATATCTCTGGAAGTAATGTGGCAACATTCTCTAGACAACTTTCATGTCCACCATTGGACACTCAAAGGGCATCTTCATCGGTGCCAGCAAAAAGACATTCATTTGCCATGATTTCTCAAGACAGTGATTCAAGTTTTGTTGATACAAGGCTTGGCCATTTGCATGAATCCTCCAGTCTTGAGGTTGAAATTGCTACTAGTCATGAGGGTCAGTCTAGTCCAGAGTCTTATTCATGTGAAAAGCTTGATCTCTCCACAGATGAAGATAATGATGATAAAAGACCTACAGATTCTATGTCAAATGATGGAGAAGATGCTAAGCCACAAGTAGATCCATCTCGACCTTTGATCAGAGCAAGAACATTTGAGATCATTGATCCTAGTGGAATTCCTCAACATATCAAGGTAGATAAATCTGGGGATGATGAGCAGTTGGATGGTTCCATCATTGGAAGTGAAGATTCGTTACAGGATCTACATAGTAAGCCATTAGAAGAGTCAACAGCCTCCTCAACCCTAAAAGGAGAGTGTAACAAAAATCTAAAAGATGTTTTAGCCCAGCAAGAAAATACTGAAAAAGAAAATGTTCAAAGAATACATGTTCTGCAGGAAATGAAGCAGCAAGATATTGAAGAAAATCCTGAGAAAATACGAGAAATCGAAAGAAAGAAAGGCTCTTTAATATTTGAACATAATTTCCAAACTTTTTCCAACATTCCTACTACAAATATGATGACAGCAAGTATCATGACTGCAAGTATGAGCTCTGAAAGTAGTATGGGCCTTGGATCATTGTACAGCAGTATGATAGAAAACACAATGCTTAGTAGTATTCATTCCCTTGGTGGGTGTGAAGCTCAAGGCTACGAGGTTTGTTCTCAAAGGCCTGCTTCAGTCTGTCTGCCAGTGTATCATAATGGCTCAGATGAGTCAAGTATGCTAGAACACAGTCAAAATTTTCTTCATTCTTCTGGTAATCCAATATTAGAGCATTCAAATGTTAGTTCAATAATTCATGGTATTGAGTGTAATCAAATACAAAATAATATTGAAAAAACTAATAATGTGTCAATACCTCACTTGGATACAGCCCAACAAACACTTGAAACCAACCCATTAACTACTAATCTGGTGGCTAGTAATGCTTTAACTGGCATCTCAATGAGACCAACGTTATCCATTCAGAAAAGTCAGGAAGAAATGGCTTTGGATCTTCAAAAAACAATTTCCATCAGAAAACGAGATAGTCGATCCCCATCTCCAGATTCTCTGAGTGTGGATACACCGGTTCAGACTGCCAGAAGGAACTTGCCTTCTCAAATCTCTTCTTTCCATACATCAAGTAAAGAAGATTTAGATCTGGAAGAAAAAGAGAAAGATGAACAGGAAAATGTCAAGAATGGTACGAGCGATAGAAAAAACCAGGACGAATTTACAACATTTTTTCAGCAATCGCAAAGATCTTTAGTCACTTTTAACAATTTAAATACTAGTGAGTCTGATAATAATGCCACCATTTCAGATGAGGGTAAATCTGCTATTTGTGAAGAAAATGTACCAAATGATCTTCCTATAAGCAAATCTGAAGAAAAATGTTACAAACGTCAACTTAGTACTGGTGTTAAGGATGTTGATGCTATTCCCTTAGTTTGTGGATATGTAATGCCAGTTGAAGAAACTTCAAAAGATAAGAAAGAAGCTGAAAATAAAAGTAGTATTCATGATAAGGAAGAGGTTAAACAGCAATCAATGTTTTCGATGTTCATTGATTTGAATAGCATTCCAAGTCCTGATAAGGAAGCAAAAGCACCCAATGAAACTTGCAAATCAAAAGGCCAAGGTGGTGTTTATATGTTTATCGAAGCAGATACGTCTTCTCCAAAGCCAAGAAGAAGATTAAAATCTGAATGTGATAGAAATGTTACAGGTAGTCCTAAATCTTCATCACAAAGAGATAGTGGGCCAACATCTTTAACTAATGTATCTATTTCAAGTAATACGTCTCAAGTAAAATTAGAGAGTAAAAACAAGACAACGAATACCAAAGATGAAGCTAGCGACTTTAAGAAAAGCATTGAAAATGCATCTACAGTCACTGGTAAGCTCTCTAAAATACCCACACATTCCGAGTCTAAACAAACTACTTCTCAATTTTTAGTTAAAAAAACTACTGAAGAATTGAAAGAAAAGCTTCTTACAGAAGTAGAAGGAAAATGTGAAAGTAGTAACATTGAGATTACAAGTGAAAAACCAGGCATACTAAAGCGAGATTCATCCAGTAGTTTAATTCCCATAAGAACCTCTACCACTTCATTAAATACTGGCTGCTCTGAGCTTGGTAAAATGGCCGATGATATTAACACCAAAGACAAAAAAGGCCTCTTTATGTTTATTGAAGCCAACTCTAGTTCAAAAGGCAGTTCTCCAAAGAGTCGTAGAAGACTGTTGGTTAATAAGAATCCTGAAGATGACGACATTATGACCAAGTCAGCCCCAAGTGATTCTTTGTTTAACAATCAAGATAGTTCTTGCAAACTTATGACAAAATCGGTTATAGATAGAGAGGAATTTATGGCCCAGCCACCTACTAGAAGGAATGTGAGTTTGAATGATAAAATTAACGAGTCTTCTAGCAGAGAGAATTTTGTTTCTGGTATTCCAAGACCTATTCATTCCTTTAGAGTGAGATCACCAATTAAAACTTGTTCGAAAAAGTCTTATAGGAAGAATAAACTAAGCTCTTCCAGCTTGAGAAGTAAAGATGATTTATCAGATTCCAATGATAACACAACAAGTAAAGATATATCTGAACTGGGTACATCTCTTAGTGTATCTTTTAATGAGATGATATCCTCAACTGGCCCAGTTCCAGAAATTGAAGATGTGTCAGAGGTTTCTGATGTAAGTAGTCTACTAAGCAGCATTGATAGGTCGAACGAACCTTCTGACCAAGATGGTAAAGAACAATGTGCAAGACTAGGAGAAGATCTCTTGAAAATGTTTTTGAATGAAGTTAATACAGATGTTACAATTCAGATTGGTGAAAAGAAAATCAAAGCTCATAAATGTATTTTAGCATCTCGTTGTGTGTATTTTGCAGCTATGTTGTCTGGACATTGGGTTGAAAGTGCAGGTAATATAATAAAGCTGCAAGGATTTTCACCAGAATGTGTGCAGGTAGCCTTACATCATATTTATAGTGGAAGTAGCACAGTTCCTGATAATGTTAAAGTAGGAGAGCTCGCTGCATTGGCAGACATGCTAGCACTTGATGGTCTAAAAGATGTTGTTGCTCTCCATTTGAAAGCTAAACTATGTCACTATTTTCATAAACCTTGTTCTGGTTGTTTGGATGGTGTTCTTGAAGTGTTGCCTATTGCCGGTGCTTATTGCCTTGAAGAATTATATCACAAGTGTCTTCGTTGGGTGGCCAAACATTTCATAGTTGTTCTACCCACAAGAAATTTCTCTTCTCTTCCTGTTGAAGTTCAAGATAGATGTTTGAAGCAGTTGGTGGATGACATGAGCATAAGTAATGTAGTAGACACAGCTTTGGGATGTGAAAAAGTTATATCATCCTTACCAGTGGTGAGATGGGCACAGCCTGTTTTTGATCTTGCAGCTCAACTTCTTGAATCAGTTACATCTTTCATTTCATCTAACATGAGTGGTGTCTTAGCATCAGACAGATTTATTTTACTAGGAAAAGAAAGTGCTTGGGGACTTGATAATCTTGAGGATACAATGCGAGTTGCTGTTGATTTAATTAGACCAGATCAAGCAGTTCTTTCCCACATTCAACTTACAAAATTAATAGATGAAAATGAAGATGATACATTATCCGAATTTTCTGAAAATTTTATTAGATTCTTAGAAAAGGTGTTGAATCAAGTGGAAAAGTTTATAATTCACAACGCTAACCGGGTTGCAGTGTGCCGTAAGTGGCCATTACTTCCACCTGAAACACAAAGAAGAATCAAAGATGCAGCCATGGTCATATTGGAATTTTCTCGTCCGAGCGTTCAACGAACGAGGATCATGCACAGTGCCAACAGAAGAGTGAGAGGAAGCAGCAGTGATGGCAGTTCGAGAGTGAAGATCGGAAGCGAGCATCGGTTGAGTCGGAGTGCAAGTACGTCTACAGTTCCTGGCCCATCACAGCGAACCTCGAGCGCAAGGAGATTGCAAGTGAGTTTAATGCCTTATTCTTTATCACATCATTCTGGAGATCTCATAAGAGTTCCTGAGCTGTTATCATTTTAACAACTGAATGGTGTTATCAGTACAAGGAAAAGGTTTTTCATGCTAAATTCTTGTTTTAAATGTTTTTTTTTGTTGAAGTTCTAATTGTAAATATATATCCAAAATTGACATATAATTATCGAGGATGCTATATGCAAAAGCTCTAGTTAGATGTTGGCTTTTGTTGACATCATTGGAAAATCTATAAGTAATACTAATGGTTTGCTTTATTTGAAGAGTTACAGAGTTTTATTGAATAAAAGGTGTTTATTACGATCCTTTTACCAACACTATCAAGTGTTTTTTTTTTCAAAAATTAATATTTCGGGAAGTATTTTTTTAAATTACAAAAGTTTGAAGTTCTTTATTTAAAAACTTGTAAAAATTTAAATGAAGAAATTTTTTTCATTATAACATTTTAGTTAATATTCCTTGGTGTAATTTTTTCTGGAAGTTGAATATTTATTAAGAATTTATGTTAATATGTTTATTTTAATAATTTACATTTCTTGTATACAATCTAAATAATAGCTATTTTAATTTAGTTTCATTTTTGATCAAAAAACTAAGGCTATGTTGAATTTAGAAATTGATTTAAAACTAGAAATATCTGCATAACCAATTATTAAACTGTGTTTGAAAAACCAACTTCAATAAGGGACCTCTGATTGTTGTTGTTGTTGTTGGGACGGTGGATGGTTTCTTCAAAATAATAATTTTATAAAAATGTTTGTTTAAATCAAAATAAAAAAAATACATTTTATAAGAAATTTGAAATTCATGGTTAACTGAGTTTTATTTTAAGGTTTAGAGAAAATAATAGACGTTTTAGGAGTTTTTAGACCTGGTCCCCAATTTATCATCAAATTTGTGGTTAACTGAGATTTTTTTTAAGGCTTAGAAGGAATTTATTGGAAACAAGTTAAAGAAAAGTGTTAATATATAGAATTGTATTGAACAATTACCCAATATTACATTTTTTTTAAATATACAAACACAGCTTCAATGTGTAGCATTTAATTGTGATTTTTTTGTTTTTTTAAATTATGTTCATGTTTGTTGTAAGCAATTTTAAATCAATTTAATTGTTGAACATTCAAGTTATACTATCTTTACACCAAACTTGTGTGTAATTTACCTGGGGAGCTTCTAGTTTTATGGAAAGGTAAATAAATGTTACTTAGTATCTTTTGGAAATAAGGCCTAGTGGACGACTGTAAATTTGGTTAAAAAATTATTTTTATTTTTCAATGTGCAAATAGTCAAAATTTCCCTTTAACTTGAGATTTAGTTCCTTAAGGATTCTACTTAACTAATGGATAAAATATTTTGTGCAGCCTTTGCATTGTCTTTAAATGTGTTTTTTTTGTCTAATATATTCAAGTAAGGTGTTCATTCAGCACAGTTAATTCTCAGTTTTTCAATAATGTAATATATTGTACACTGTATATTGTATTTCATGTATGTACACCCCTATATATTTTTCTAGAAGTAAAACCTCGAACTGAAATGATAGCTTTAGTGTTCTAAAACTTTATATTGTATGTTCAAAATAATAACATGATTCCATATACTAAACCTCTAAATACATATTATATATATTTACCTAAAGAAAAATTACTTATTACAGCGTAAAATATTAAAATGGAATGAAATTTAAAATTAAATTTAGAATAAGTTTATATTCTTAAAACAATTTATTTTAGTTACACTAAATTAATGTTTGTAAAGACACTCCTATTTTGAAAATAAAGTTTTTCGCTATTTCGAAGAACTTCTTCATAAAAAAAGTTAAATCTTAATTTTCTTTTATCGTCTTTCTTAACATTTTTTTCATGAAATGTGTTTTTGTACCAAATGCTAATGTGTTTAATAATTAATGCCGCCATAAGGATAAGAAGTATGTGACAGGTAGTTCCATTTGCTCTAATGGAGCTCTAAAATATTCATTTTTCTATCTAGATAAAATGAGAACATCTTAATTTTTGAGTTTTTTTTATCATATTATGCACATTTTTATTACAATGTTTTTTTTTTATATATTAGGTGAATGAAAACATCCTCATTAGCTTAGACTGGTCATTTTATGTTAGATATAACACTAAATAGAAATAATATTTAGAACTATAAATATTTCTTAAATACCAAATATTTTGTAAGCCTTAACTGTTGCAGTTCTTATTGGGAATGTTTTCATCATTGAATTAAACTTGAAAAAGTGATGTGACTAAGTATTGCTGCTTCTCTCTCTTTCTTGTCTCAAATATGGTGAAATAATAGCTTTGTTTTCACATAAAATAACTTGTTTAAAAACTGATATTAAACACTCTAATTGAATCACCATTTTTACCCAAATAAAAATTTATAAACCTGAGAGAGATTGTATTTGACAACCATTCTAACTAAAGTATAAACTATCTTTATTTAATCTTTGTCATTCATGATTAAATTGTTTTCCACATCTTGATTGATTTCATGTATGGCACAGAAGAGTATGGTTTACATAATGTTTGTGCCTTATAAATCCATTAATTGTCTATCTTATCTTGGCATTGTAATTTTCTGGATTCATATGGATCAATGAAATATTCTGAGAGTAGAAATAAAGTATGTTTCATGCTACTCAGAAAACATCTCCCAAATAATGTATGCCTAAAAAAATGTCGTTGACAAATATTGATGGTGTTTTATAGTGAATGTCTCATATCATAAACTTGATATAGAGAATACTGTAGAATTTTTACCTATTTAAATTTTATAATAGTAGGGTACACTAAATTTAAAAAAATGTGTCAATATAGGTGTTAGGTGTTGTACATATCACTGAAAAAACATGTATATGTTAATGCCCTATTGTTTGAGATAGGGAATTGTTGATCAATTTGTATGATGTTTCATGCTAAATCTTGTGGTTATTTTACGTGGAAACTAATAAATATTATATGATTCTATTACACAAATTTCTATCTTTTCAAACATTTTATTCACTTTAAAGTTTTTTTTAGCTTTTTAGAAAATTCAAGCAGTGTTGAATTATTTTTGGTTGTACCAGTTTACTTATTTTCACAATTTATTCATTTAAGTTTGAAAAAAATACTTATGTTGATTTTTTTTAAATCATCATACAAAATGTTTAAATATATAATGTAACATTGGAATCCATTTATAATAAGTTTAAAATGAAAAAACAAGATTATTTTTATTAAGGCTGTAAATACCTTTATGATGAAATCAGATTTATTTATTTAACCATTCTCTAAGTATTCCAATTTGATATTTATAAGGTAAATTCACAAAGAATTAGCTAAGAACTAAATAGTCTAGACCGTTCGCTAATGTAAAGAAACAAAAAATGAACTTTAGATATTAATGATTGATGCTCCTTCAGTGTTTTAATTGTAGTATATCCATCTTCATAGACATCACAAATAAATATAATTTAATAAAAAAGTATTATAGTTTGTGTTTTCAGGTTTTATCTTTGTTCATTTTCACTACTTTTGAACTTTTGTAGAAAATTGTTTGTTAACTTCCAATCTATTATTTTATGTTGAATCATATTAAATTAAAAACAAGTTAATAGATGTTTTTAATCCATTTATTTAGTTGTTTAATTTTTTTATGTCAGTATGTGTAGACAATGTTTTAATAATAAATAGAAAAAAATATTCTAAAGGATGTTATAATAATAAATAACAAAAAATTATTCCAAATGATGTGAAATAATAATTTAAGTATTCTAATTATATCTTAAAATGCCAATGCTAATAATTTGCAATTTTAAAGAAACTTCTGCAGCAATTCAATTACTTCGCTTAATTATTTAATTGTTGATAATTTTTTTATACTCCCAAAAAAGTCGTATGGCAAGCTTTGTGCTTTTCATTCCCCCATCCCCCACACAAAATTTTGATTTTGAAGCATGAATTTAGACAACTGTTTCATGCTCCCTCCCCCTCTCCCCCTTTAAGCAGTGCTGGCTTGTGTCCAACCTCTGTATCAATCAATGAACCCCCTCCCCCTTTAAAGTAATCATGACGTTACCATTACTAAAAATAATTTTCGGTTAAATATTTGATTAAATTTTGAGGTAGTTGGTTTCAAATCATTATGAACTTATTTTTGAATTCATATATTTGCTGCATGAATTAAGAATTTTAAAAATACTTCAATTAGGGTTAATTTAATTGATATTTAATACTTAGTTACACTAAAAAATAGCAATGATTAATAAAAATAGCTTTTATATTTTTTATTATGTTTAGGTATTGTAAAAAATATTTGTAGCTTCAATTTTTCTTTCATTCTGAAAAAGTTTGACAAATTATAGTTTTTTTTCGATGTATGTTTAAGGGAACTATTTTTACTTTTAATCACGATTTGGTTAGGGCATTGATCTTGTTATTTTTTGTTATTTCAACAATGTTCAATAAACAACCTAAAGAGTGCTGTTGTTAGATCGATGTTCTTATTGTTTTTGACTGCCTTATCAACATCTTGACATAAGCCTAGTTAATCGAAGGAGATTTAAATATATATAAAGTAGAAAAATTTAACAGTTTACGGTTAATTTGAGTCATGTTTAATGACAATTGTATAATATTAAAAAATCAAATGTTCAGTGTAGATTAAATGAATGTTGTAAGAAATCAGATTCTTAGTTAATGAAAAGTTATTTTACATAGATACGTTTTGCCTCCGTAGCTTCTGTGTTGTATAATATACTATAATAATAAAAAATTATATAGATACTTTGAATAAGTTATGAATAACTAAAACTTGACAATGAATAGCTGTAGTATGCAACAAAATCATTAAAAGGACAATGTTGCATCTTACATTTGTATACATGATAGTTTCATTAAATATATGAAAATAATGTTAAACCATTATAGGATATAACTTTTACATGTGTATTCCAATAGTTATTGAATGATGACAACTGTTAGAATTTTAAAATATTGTACATAAGTTTTAGAAAATATTTAACATTAGTTGTTATAATAGTTTTCATTCAATAACATTCCAATATGATTAAAAGTAAAAAATTCATAGATCAGCTCATTTAGTTTGTATGTCTTATTAAATGAAGTTATTTATTTGTGAATTATAAAGATTTCAAGAATGTTCAATCAGGTTTTTTGAAACATCTCTGTAACTATTTGTTAACTTTTTCTGTTAAATTTTTATAAATTCTTTTCAATTGCCATAGCCGCAGCAACAGCAACAGCCTACCCAGGAAGACTCGTCTTCACCCAGGTGCCAGACTCCTCCCTCCAACATACGAGGGTCAGTCCAGCCACCTTCAGCCACCAGAACATCTACCCTCCGGGCACAGGCTCGTCAGACAGCCATACAGCGCTCCCAGTCTGCCAGAACTGTTGCAGAAAGATCAAGAAAATTCGTTCAGGTAAAGAATTAGTCATTTTATGTTATGATTAACTTCAATTTATAAATTCATTTATTTTTCAGTGTATTATAGGATATTACTTTTTTAAAATTACCTTTGTTATTCAAATATTTCATGCTTAGGGTAACGACGCTTCCACGGACGAAGATTCCAATCCCGCAAAGCAGCAGCGGTCCAATTCCACGACCAGCTTCACTCGAGGGGCCACTTTCACACGCTCCACATCACGTGCAGAATCGAGTCCAAGTGTCGGACAGGCACGACCTCAAACGCCAACCTTTCAGACCTCCTCCAAGCCACATACCCCGGCCCACCTTAGTCAAAGGGCGGGGCAGAACTCAAGGAGGCGGCCGCCACCGCAAGTGAGCCATGGACACAATACGGTGAGTCCCACATTCAAGGTTTGTTCTGCCCATCGGATAGTGCTCGGCAAAAGATTGTCCAAGCAAGATTCAATCAAGTGATCAGGGAGAACAATCATTGCATGCATACAATAGTGGCAAAAGTTAGTCATATCAACAATTACAAAATATAGATCCACAAGGGGTAATTCCCCTGCTAAAGTTTTTGGCCGCTATTGAATGAATGCATTTGTTAGTCAACAATTAAATCCTAATTTAATGCATATACTGCTTGAATTATTTGTTTTTCGTAATGTCTAACTATAAGCAGTTTGCTTAAGCTATATTTTTATAAATAATTTTTTGTAAATAGAATAAAATACAGTCCACCTTGGGTTGTTGCCTTTTAAAAAGCAATATCATTACACACTCGCGTATAAAAATGTTCTTCTGGATAAAATAATATCCTATCTTTATGATGTAGGAGAACTATTTTATCTTTCTTGTGAAAGAATGTAATGAAAATATTTTTTTAAAAAAACTGAGAAAAGAGATATAAATGATTTATATGTTTATTAACATTATAACCCCAATTAAAAATCCAAAACATAATCTTTTTCAAAAATGCTTATTTTTTATTTAGCTATAAAACTAACTAAAGAAGAAAATTATTTTATTGTTGAGTCTATAATATGGTGAGTTACAAACAGAAAACAGAAAATTTATTACATTTAAAAGTATTGACACCATATTCAATTGCCACCATTATTTAGATTAATTTAAGAAACTTAAAATCTAATCAAGAATATTATGAACTTTTTTTCTTTGGCAGATTTTTTAGAAGTCTTCCATGGTATGTAGATGTAGTATATAAATTTTGTGATCGTGAAAACATTTTTGTTTTGTTTTTCAATTTTTTCAGCTAGTTTCACAAATGTTTTTCTCACAATCACATTATTGTTAATTGCATTGAACAATTCCAAATTTTATATTTTTAACTATTCTCACAATGTATGGTTTGTATTTGTGTTGTGTTTAAGTTTTCATTTCACATGGCTAGTTAATGATATCTAATAATCTTACTTCTTATAAGAATTCTTGTATGTGACCGTGCAATGTTCCATTTATTCAAACTATTTCCGAAAAAGTTGAGACAATTAAAATTAGGCTACCATTATGTACTCAGACAATAGCAAAATCCACTTATGAGTTGGTTTTAGGCCAGTTTTTTTATTTTAGGAAGACAAATGCTCTGCTATCAAAAGATGTTCCATTTTATAACAAAATTTTTTGAAATAACACATACCAAATCACACCACAACACAGCACATCACAATACAACACAACACACACATGCACATGTGAAAAGTATGTACATACCGTCGCCAAGATTATTAAATCAAGTCTCAATACTGGATGCAAAATAAAAACTTTGATGCAATTGATGCAAATTATATAATTTTTTTTAATAAATATAGTTGAATAATATTCTCATTGCACTTAAAGACATATGGGAGTTCTCGTTGTAAATATTTTCATTGATTGTTGAACTAAAGCTAATTTTACAATATAATGCATGTGAATTTGTCAATAATCATATAAATATTTGTATGAGTGAAGTTGCAATTTGGTGGAGTCTAAAAATCTTTTCCTCAATTCCTATGTTCAAGATAAACAAACGAGATATATATTCCACCAATGTGCTCCATTAATGGCCCCAAATTACCGGAGCCCCTCACTGCATATGTGCTGTGTCTTCACAGCCTGGCCAGAAATAATCTCAAAAATTTATTCCACTAGTAAATATAGTGTTTGTTAATTTCAATTGCTCTAAATCATATAGTTTAGTCGTTCTATACCTTGATTGTAGTGGTATAAGTCCGTGGTTGGAGAACAGATAGGTGCTCAACATTATGGTCTTATACTCTGAATTGTTGGCGTATATAAATTGGTCCATAGTCTTGTTTGTTCAGCATTATCTAAATGGTTAAATGGTTATCCTGTAATCTCTGGCAACTTAGTGTATCTGTCTCACCCACACTTGTGATATACCTTGAGCATTGGAATTGAATAAGATATTACCCTCAATTGAAATATAATCTCGCTTATAAAAAGTCTTGTATGTTAAAGGTTTTTGGAAAGTGAGATGAAAATGAGGGAGAATTGATAATATTTCCCTCTCAATGTTCTCCCATCTCGTGTATAGACTGAAAATGTAGCGTAAAGAATGATTAAAGTTAAGTTTAAGCATTCTAAAGTATTCTTACTGTTCCTCTTATTCTAGTTAATTGACTTGCTAAATGCACTTGCATTCAAATTGAATGTTGTGTCACTTAAAACATTATTGTATATAACTTAAGTCACATTTATTTAACTTTATTCATTCTGGCTAATTGTTAGGTTGCTATACTCACTCCTGAGTGTGCATTAACACTGTTATCTTGATAGGCAGGTTCAAGTATGATTGCTGTGTATATTATATATACTTGAAGATAAGGGCTTTGAAGTGTATGGATTTCATGGATTCACAAGGAAATGTGAGTCGGCCAAAGATGTTGAGAAGACCTGCTCCTTGAACTCAATAACGTTTCAAACATATCTTAATCTTATTCAAAGGCATTGTATTGCAGATTGCATGTAGTCAGCCATAGCTCCCTATTTGGTTGCCATAGCATGATTTTATGATAACCACCTTCCATACCAATTTAAGATCCTATTATAATCTTAAATTGGCATTAATGGTGCTACTTAACATTTTTACTTGCGAGTGTGATGTCTAGTAAGAAGAATGCATTTTATATCTGCTGCTATTGTTAAGGTTTCCAGTGATAGCTGTTATTCGTATCACTAATAAATTCTCACGGTGATGTTCCCTTGGGGACATGTATCATTAGATTCTGTGAATATGGTTTATGGTAGATGTGGTCATGCCCCATCCTCTTTGTGGCATGATTGGCCTGGCCGGGCTTCCTCTAGCGGGGATTTTAAATGAAGATACTCCGATTCATGCTTTAGTTGAGTTTTTAAAG